>VWPU01007474.1:0-133525 GCA_013398955.1 Callaeas wilsoni
TGCCCGCGGCCCGCGGGGGCAGCGGGGCCGCGCCGGCGGCCGCCGAGACTCCCCCGCAGCGAACGGAGCAGCGCCCGGGCAGCGGCACCGCGGGCTCTGGCCCCCGGCAGGTGAGGGCGCGACGGGGATCGAGCCGAGGCAGTGTCCTCTACTCGGCCCTAGTGAGGCCACATCTGGAGTGCTGTGTCCAGTTCTGGTCTCCTCAGTACAAAAGAGACGAGGAGCTGCTGGAGGGGGACCAGCGGAAGGCTAGAAAGATGACGAGGGGTGTGGAGCATCTCTCTTGCGAGGGGAGACTGTGGGAGCTGGGCCTGTTTAGTCTGGAGAAGACAAGACTGAGAGGGGCTCTCATCAATACATATAAATACCGGAAAGGCAGGTGCCAGAAGGATGGTGCCAGAGTGTTTTCCGTAGTGCCCAGCGACAGGATGTGGAGCAGTGGCCGTAAACTCAAGTACAAGAAGTTTCACTTCAACACGAGAAAGAACTTTACACTGAGGGAGGCAGAGCACTGGAACAGGCTGCCCAGGAAGGTTGTGGAGTCTCCTTCTCTGGAGACATTCAAAACCTAGAAACCTACCTGGACACATTCTTGTGTCACCTGCTCTAGGTGACCCTGCCTTGCCAGGGAGGTTGGACTGGATGATCTCCAGAGGTCCTTTCCAACCCTGACAACTCTGTGATTCTCTCTTCTCAGTACTTCACCCTGCATAATAACTAGTCTGCAGAAATGTGGACAGCTCGTATTTCTTTTTCACATGCTCCTACAAAAATGTAATGTAGAAAGCATGCAAGCAGTTTTGATTGTGTAGAATGCAAGGTACTGCCATGTGGGCAAAGCTGTATTCTGGCTTTTTACAGGCTGGCAGGAAGGATGTGGAAAATCTCTTAATGATTTTATTGGGTCAGATCAAAGACTTGTTAAACCAGTATTCCAGAGACTTTTAATGGAAATATAAAGGCTTTTATGAGTGAAACACCTGTAGAATTGTACGTGTGTGAATCCAGCATAAGAAACATCAGGACAAGAGTTAAAAGGATGCTGCATATTAATGTGAAAACCCACAGTTCTCTGGGAGGCTTTCCTTGGCAGTAAAATGAGGATAGTGTGCTTGGCAAGGCCTGCACTCTGATAAGCTGCAGTGTGAATGATTGGTCAGGAGCAGACCCTGCTCCTGAAGTGCACAAGGAAGGTTACAGGATTGTGTCCCCTATCTCACGTGTCATTCCTTTTCCTGTTACTGCACCATGAATCAGTCATGGAGAGAGACAGTGAGCAGCAGTCTGCTATTTATTGAGGCTGCAGTAAAAAGAATTCTGGAGCAAAGGACCACCCCGTCAACAATTGTTGACTCCTAAAGGGTGTAAAAGATTTGTCCAAAACCTAGTTCACCACTGCCAAACAGGAATAGTGTCAGAGGTGTGGTGAGGCCTTGATAGCTGGCAACCTTCTCCTTGGTGTTGTACCCAAATGGTTTTTCCTCAGATGCTTGTTGGGAATCCAGGAGTGTGGGAATGTGAGTGGATGGAACTTGGGAAAGACTGAGTGGTAAAATAAATGTAGAGATTTTTCTCTAGCAGTGCACTGAGTTTTGTTATGCTCATTTTCCCCACAGATTGTGACAGTGCCCAGTAGCAGACAGGTAGAGAAACAGGAAAAAGCTATGTGTGTGTACTGACATGTTCCAGAATATCTCTTCCAAACTGAAAACCCCTGAGCTCTGCTTATTCCTCAGGTGGAAGTGATTCCATGCTGGTGTTTATCCTTGACAGTCATCTTTTTGTAGCTTTTCTCAGTTCTGTTTGACCACACCTGTATCTAAGATTACTTGAAATGTACTCAGATATGGAGACTAATGCTGTGAGTTATTATGACAGGACTGGTTTGGTGCTGGAGGTGTAGAACTGGAAATGCCTGTCACTGAATCCAAGACCTGATATCCCAAATTACTGCGTAATCTGTAACATTCTGTTTTCCATTGAAAATCCACACTAGCAAGGCTGGCTGTACAAAATCAAAGCTTTGCCTAACCCAGGGGCTCAGGTGGTGTCCAAGGGGATGTCCACAGAAGAGTTTAGGATCAGAATCACTTGATGTAGCTGTATGAGATACTGAATGCTACTGTGGGGTTTGAAAGATTAAATTTTTTCTTTTTTTTTTTTTTTTCTTTTTGTTGAAGTGAGTAGCTGTAAATATTTTCTATCTACATATTCTCTTTCTGTCTGTAAATGAATTGTCATCAAGCCTTTAAATATTCTTAACTAACTCAAATGTTACGTTGTATTCACAACATCATTTTCAAGTGGAATTTCATACACAAATGCAAATAATGCATTACAAGAAATCAAACTAGGGTTTTAAAATGAATATCTGGACCAAACTCTGAATTTCTGTACACTTTGCCGAACTTTTTCACTTGAACCAAGGGAAGGAGAAAAGCTTGCTTTGCAGTACCTAGTGATGTTCAAAGCATAATAATGAGATGAGGATTATCATGAGTCTACTTTCATGCTGTTCTTAGCCCAGGTAGTGTTTAGTGAGTCTGAGTGTGATTAATGTTTGTTCACTGATTGCTCTTTGAAGAGTCTACAGAAGAGGGAGTGGGTTTTGGTGAGAACGAGTTAGCAGTGGAAGGTGGCATGAAACTAGAGGGAAACAGAATGGATCTGACTGCAGTGTAATCTGTTCATTTTGTGTCATTTTCTTGAAATCCCATTAGCACCACTTTTAGCTGATATTTGATTGCTAGAAAGTGTGTTATTTGGTAAATAAACTTTCCACAGCAGGGAGCAACCTTGATGCTACTCTGGTAAAGCTGGGTAATACTTATAGTAAGATGCTCTGGATGCTGATGGAAAAACTCAAATATTTAGAAGATCTTTTGCTAAGATCCTTCTAAGAGGAGCAAAACGCTTCCCTCAGTAGAGGGTGTGGTGGCTCTAGCTGCAGTCCCTTCCTGGGGTGCCCAGCAACTGCAGAATCTGCTCTTTGAAGCAGGAGGAATGTGGTCTTGCTCATCCCTTACCCGAGCTACAATCAGAGGAAAACCTGTGTTCCCTATATCAGCTGACAAGTGCTGCCTGTCTTTTGCTGTGCTTCATCCTGTAAGAGCCAGACATGGTGTTTGGATTCTTTGTGTTTCTCTTTCTTTTGGGAAGAGGCTTGATACTGTTCCTGTGTGGGTTTCCTATGTCAGCTGTTCCTTCATTTTTGAAACTGGAGGAACTGGCTGATATTTGGTCGGCAGTGGCTTAGTTTAGGCAAATATATGTCAACTTGATAAATGGGCATGTTGACACGTTTGTCTTCAGATGATTCAAAAAGCATGATGATATTTTTCCTAGGTAGCTCTTTAAGTTTTTTTACAGCAATATGTGCTGCTGACCTTACCCCAGAGTTGCCTGGTGGTGTCTCTGCTGTGCTGGTAATTTTTTAGGGGCTTGGGTTTGTGTTTTAGCTTTCACCTTCAGTTTACAGTTCCGTTGTTACTGTTTTATAAATAATAAAACTTACAGCACTTAAATGTTCATTAAAATTGTTGAAAAAGCAGCAACTTGGTAAGCCAGATATCCTGATAAACCCACATGATATTTGTCCACAGCAGGCAACTCACTTCTTACTGTGTTGCCCTTCTGCATTTTTATATTTAAGTTTTGCATTAGAAACTGACAAAGAAAAAAAGACAGTTTTAAAGTTCTTTTTTTCTCTATGGAATCGCTTAACAAAATCTTGCAGAAGGACCAAATGCTTTAAGTAAAGCTGCTTGCCTAGTAAAATAGGAAACCTCTTTAGGAAGGATGTGATGATTTTTGATACAGGTAGAGAAATGGTTTTTTGAGCTGTGTTGTTAGCTCAGTTACCAAAGTTTGAAGAAAATGTAAGAATAAAGTAACTAAGAATAAATGCACATTTTTTCTTCACTGTGAACTAAGTAGTCTAAAAATGTTTAAAATAAAAGTGGTGAAGTTTGTCAAGTGTCCTTTTACGTAGAAATGGGCTATCATTACGTGAGCTTTGCTGCTAATCCGCTATATGCGTCACGGTGTGATGAAGCTGCTCTGTTGAGACCTTTTTACGTGAGAGTAGCAGGGTACAGCCATCAGGTGCGTGTCAGGGACGGGTTACACGAGCAGAAAGTTGTCCTTGCTCAGAAGGAGGGGTCGGCAGCCCCTGGCTCCGTCAGGCTGGGGGGCCCAGCCGGGCAGGGGTGCTGCTCCCGGGGCTGGGTGAACATCCCTGCCCGGCACGGCAGAGGGCGCCGCTTGTTTCCAGATGTCGCAGGAAAAGCAGCACGTTTGAGGAATTTCCTATTTAATTCCTTGAATACCGTGTTTGAAGGGAAAGCATTTGTTAAGAAGAAACGTAACTAAAGTTCAGATAGATGGGATTGGATTGGTATCAGTACATTATAATAACTAATTTCTGAAAGAGAGAGATTAGAAATTATTCTTCCAGACACATACATATTTTTAAATTAACTTAGTCACGGGTTCTTTGCTGAAAGGATTCGTAAATTTGAGGAAGGTGTCTGTGTATTTAAATATCACTATTTAAAAAATAAAATATCAGTATTCATTAAGAAAGAAAATGAAAAAAATATTTTAATTGGTCATATAAAGAGCTGTTTTACCTGTTTATGTATTAGGGGAGAAATTAAAAACTAAACCACAAAAATGACAATTTTAAAGGAATGTATTACATTTCTGAAAGCTCATGGGTATCTTTATAAAGAATGTGTAGTTGTCTTGCTTGTGCAGTATCTGGGCATCCTCAGTTTAAAATAATGTGTGACACTGGATGTTTTTAAATCAAATAGTAAAAACAATTCAGATTTATTTTCATCTAATAATTGATGGGAAATATTTCTCTCAGTCTGTCTTCCCACCTAAGTTAGCATTTAGAAGATGATTTTCCTGAAGTTACAGTTATGAGAGCAAAAATACTGATTAATATGTAGTGCAATTTTCACTTGTTATTTTCGTAGTGTAATATTTCTTAGGATACCCATAATCTTTGTGTGGCTGGAGTGCTTTGCTAGACCTAATAAATAACTAATAAATAACATTCTTTGTTTGATTACAAATACAACAGCATTTTATAAAAGCTATATGCCAAGCACAGAGGTTACTCTTTGAGGTGGATTATCTTCTGGCCAGTATTCAAGTTCTGGAAACTGCTGACTAACTGACAGAGGAACTTGCCAGTTGTGGTGTTTGCGGGATCTGGAATGAGTAGTCTTTACCTGGAAGTTTCTCTTGATTTGCTTTGCCAGATTGTAATTCTGTGTTTGAGAAACTTGGGTTATGTGTGCTTGTGCTATGCTGTGAACACATCCTGGTGCTTTCAGGTTTGTGCTAAATAAGGACTGTGTCACAGCCTTCTCAGCATCCTCTCAGCTGGATCTGCTCGAAATGCTGGTTTGTGTTAAAGTAGGATGAGCCTGTTTGTCCTTCTTTTGACCTCTGTGAAGGAGCAGTTCTGTCTTGTGAATGCTCTGGCTGAGGCACCAAAACTTATCTGTTCTGACTTGGGTTTGTCCCAGCTGTAGATACAGCTGGGTCTGTCGGACGACCTGACCTGCTTTGCATGTGACAGAAGTGCTTGCATGAGAGGATTTTGTAAAACTCACACGATGTTGGGGCAACACTGTGAAATGGAGTAGACAGGACTTCTGATGGACAGCAGAGGAATGATGCATGCTGCTCCTTTGGAGGACTTACAGTACTGTAACGCTGTCACTGCTGCCTGTCATAGCCATGTACTCAGGGACACAGATTCGTGTGGGAAGGCCCTGGGCCCTCTGTCTTTGGTTGACTTGAGGAAGATGAAGATCACAGCTCTGGAGGGGTTGTCTTCTGGAACTTGCTCCTTCGGATAGCTCTGGTTTGGCACGTGGTTGCTTTGGCATTTTTGGAGGTCCATGAGTGGTAGGTGATATGCCTTGGATGACTGACTGTCAGAGTGAAACCCCCAAAATTAAACTGTCTTGGGATTGCCGGTATCATGGAGAAAAGGAAGTGCATGTCAGCTGCCTAGGCTTGATTGACTGCACATGAGATACCTGGAAAAAGGTGCATGTAACCATAATGTGACAGTTAAACAGGAGCTGAAATCCTTTCTAGTGGTTACTATTATCAGCAGGATATTTACATCCCCTTTTGCTGTGGGAGATCCCAGTTATTCTCCTATTACGACTACTGAAACAGCATTCTGTCCCCCAGGAACCTGGAAAAAAAAGTGCTTGGAAGAGCAGGGTAGTGATAAATGGAGGTAGGCAGATACTGGGCTCAAAACACCATGGGCTGTTCTAATGACTGTGTGTGCTTGTCCAGTTAGATTTTCTCTTTGACATAATCAGTTGGTGTAAGTTCACCTACTTTCTGTGATTTAGATGCTAATGTTCTGTTTGTTTGCTATAAAGTTATCCTTGAAAGGAATATATAGATAAATACTTCATGCGTTAGATTCTATATAGAAGTTATTTAATTTCAAGAAAAACAAGCTGCTTTATTGTGACCAAATTCTGTGCTATTTTGCGTAGTGAAATAAAGTCTTAGCTCAGCGTTGTTTAGTAAATGATCCACCTGGCTAGTCAACAGCGTATTTTCAAAGCTGCATTTGAAATTCTTTATGAAAGTCTTGTTTTGCAGTTTCTTTGCTGTCTATCCAGTCAAAATGTGAAGATAAATGGAAAACCTTCCTTTTACTACAGACACAAAGAAGCTAGTATTGAGTCAACCAGTGCAGCAGATTGTACATTTATAAGACTTGTTGGGTAAGCCTTGGTGGTTTGGGTAGCATTACAGTGTGTTAGCAGTATGACTTTCTGGTTTTAAGTGGGCAGCTGATTGCTGAAAACATTTCAAAAAAGGGTCTAGAAGCAGCAGATGGTGAATTTTTGTGATATAGCTGTGCTGACCTTCCCCTCCTCAGATGTACTCTGATGTTTTATGCTATTCCTCCTAAGCACATATTCAGTTACATGAAGTCACAGGGAAAAAAAAGTATATTTTTAAATTTTAGTCATGTGTGTCACTGTATATAATACGAAAACACCCAGACTCAAACACAAGAGTGCAAACCTTTGACTCTTCTGATAGTGGGCAGAGATAGCCATAATTAACTAAAAAAATCACCTTAATTTGCATTTACTCTGATAACACAACATTTGTTGTAGGACATATGAGATTAGTCTATTAATTGAAAAAATTGACATTTGTTTTGTGAACACTATTGCTACACTTGAGTTAGCAGCATGTAATAAGGCATTGGTAAGTTCAATATGTTTGCAAAGTATTCTAAATAATTATGGTCTTTCATGCATTGAAGAACAGTTTGTATACTGCATCTCAATGATAAGGTGAAGAAATACCCATCTTCAAACGGAAAAAAGCTGCAAATAGCTTTAACAATGGAGATTTCTAGACAACAAAGATGTTTCATTACTAAAAGTACAGTTCAGGAAAACCTGTTGAATATTAGGCACAGCACCCAAATCCTATTCCTGTGATCTTTTTTTTTCTTTTGAGATCTACATGATCCTTCTTGAAAAGTGTAATTATGACAGACAAAGGTAGTTTTCACCATGGCATTTTACTGGTTTAGTACTACATGTATTTGGTTAATTGCTATTTGCATCTCTTTTAAAAATGTGCTTAGTTCACAGTATTACATTGTTCATTATTTTGAGGGCAATATATATACAAATATATACATTCAAGCATATCATGTGTTCTCTGCACAGCTGAGATATTTTTAATTAGAAGTTGTTCTGTATGCAAAAATTAAACCACGTTTGGAATATGCTATATTCATCAGTCAGTGTTGCAGTGAGTACCAAAATATGGAGCTTGATGGAAGGTTGTTAATGAACATAAATTTATTTCAAGTAGTGTATGATGAAACTTCCATTGTTTTTAAAATTGAACAGTAAAACTTTCGTTGTTTTTAAAATTGAACTGTAATCCTTTCCTAGTCTGCAATCAAAATGTAATTTTAAACACTTTTTTAAAAAGTATAATTTCACTATGGGAAGTTGGCTTAACATTTGTGTTTGTAGCCAGGCAAAATCTTCCAATGCTCTTTGCCAAGTATGACAACCCCTATAGCTTCTTATAGCTGTGTTTGCTTCCCTTTGGACGATGCTACTAAGTATGAGTAATCCTGTTCTTGGTACAACTGAAGTTTAGTACTCTCCATATTTTTTCTTTCTAGGATGAGAAAAGTTGGTAAACAGGAACTGTAACTTGGACAAAATGAAGATACTCTTCAGCAAAAATAATTTATTCCTGCATTACATGAATTTCAAAATACCCCTGGAGATATTTTGTGCAGTAGCCTCTTTATTAATTAGTTACAGTTCTTCCTAGGTGGAAGTCAGTGAAGCAGTGCAGTTCTTTTATTTCTTCTTTAGGAGTTATGTGCCAGAAGGTTTTATGGCTTGCATGGTATTTGTATTGTTGAAAGTACTTATGTAACTGAAGCTTAGACTTCATTTTTAGGCTGGAGACGATCACTGGGGCTGTCTAAATTGAATTTAACTGACATAAGGCACTGAATTTCAGCCAGAGAGTTTTGCATTTACCTCAGCAAGTGTGTCTTTCAGGTAAATTTGTGGACTTACAAATTGATAAATACCCTTTGCTCTCGTGAGACCCCACCTGGAGTACTGCATCCAGTTATGGGATCCCCAGTATTTGAAAGACGGAGCAAGTCCAGAGGAGGCCACAAAAATGATCGCAGGGCTGGAGCACCGCTCCTGTGAAGAAGACAGGCTGAGAGGGTTGGGATTGTTCAGCCTGGAGAAGAGAAGGCTCGGAGAAGACCTTAGTGTGTACTTTCGACATAAAGTAAAAGGTCTCTCTCAACCTTTATTAGTAGGGCCTGTAGTGATGAGACAAGGGGCAATGGTTTTAGACTGGAAGAGGATGGATTTAGGTTGGACAAAAGGAAGAATGGTGGGAGTGGTGTGGCACTGGAATAGGAAGATTGATACTCCATCCCTGGAAGTGTTCAAGGCCAGGTTGGATGGGGCTCTGAGTAACCTGGTCCCGTGGCAGATGTCTCTGCCCATGGCAGGGTGCATTAGGACTAGGTGACCTTTAAGGTCCCTTCCAGCCCAAACCATTCTGTGAAAAAAGTGTTAGTTGTAATATGTGTGTGTAAGAAAGCAACATCGAATTTTCCATTTCAGTGTTACTTTTGGTGTTTTCAGCCTTATGAGGGCAGTTGGGTATCCAGTTAATGTAACTATCTAGATGGGATTTCTTAGAGGCTTTTTATTAGTGTTATTGTAGTTTGTTTACGACTAAATCAGTAACTAAATAGAATGTTCTTCATATTCCAGTGCATATAGCTTAGCTGATTTCAGATGGAGTGGCAAGAGCAGCTCTAAGTTCACCAGTTTACAACTAAGATTTAAAATACTGTCAGATTGTTTTGTCCAAGCTGCAGAGAAGTCTTACGGAGTAGATCATGCTGTCTCGGATGTTCCACGGGGAGAGAGTGCCCTTCTCCAGAGAGTTTCGTTCAGTATGCTCACAGGTATGCTGGGACTTTGAGACATCCAGCACACGTATGCAGCAGGCACGGTGAGATTTTACCTTCAAGTTAGCAGTGAGAGTGGAGTTCTGTGCCTCTGCTCCTTAAAGCCTAATCCTGAAGTATCCTGAACAAAAACAAGGACTCAGGGCTTTCATGAGGAGTATTTTACAAAATACTATTAGGCTTTGAAAATAAAATCTAAAATCCACCAAAAATCTTAGTATCTAGAGTGAAGTTGGAATGATGCTTTGCCAAAACACTTAGTTACTGCTTCTCATCAAGGGGTAGTTAAATGCCTCATTTCAGCTTCTTACTTCCAAGCTTTTTGGCTGACGAGTTTTGTTTGGTTTGCTTTTTAAAATAAAACCATATTTCTTCACTGTGCTGAGGAGAATGTATGGATGTTCCTCTTTTGATTGAAATAGCAGAAGTTTACTTTGTTTTCTGGTGGTTCTTTAGGGGTGCTTGCAGTTTTAAAATTGTGAGAAGAAATAACTCTGAACAATTAAAACCTGAAGTGTGCAAAGTTTTTGAAAGTTAATAAAAATTTAGTAAAGAATGAATATCTAGCAGTCAATTTACCTCATCCTCTTATAGGCAAAACAGAGCTGTGTCCCTTGCTTTTTCCAATCATAAAATCTGAAGGGTTTTTTCCCTCCAAAAAAGTTTTGGAAGAAAATCTTCTAGTGCTCACTACGTTCTTCTTGAATATCATGTTTGTAGTACCACATTGCATTAAAAAGTGGTTCTGTTTAATTCTCCCCTCTCCTACTTTTTTCAAAACTTGCCTTTAAAAACGTGGGCACAGATACTCTCTACGCTTATTCCAAAACTGTAGAATTTGGAGTTTGGTACTGTTAATGGTGCAGTTCGAATCACTACTCGGATTGGGAAGAAATGAAGGAATATGGTGTCTGCTGGAACTTTTAGTTACACTGTTATTTCTTCTACTGGCCTGTAGATGTTAAATAATTAATATTAGACTAAAATCCTTATAACTAAAATAATTACCTTATAGAATTCAGAACACCCTCGCTGATGTGCAAGTGCTGTCTTCATGGAAATTTGGCCTTGTAACAATTGTTACATAGGAAGTGATTCATATGAAGCCTTTTATAAATATCTTGTATATATATCTATATGTATCTGTATATCTTGTAAATGTCTAGCAGGGAAGCTTCCAGTTGTTTTTTTTCTCCATGACTGCTTTCAAAGCTCTTC
Source organism: Callaeas wilsoni (assembly GCA_013398955.1). Classification (NCBI taxonomy): domain Eukaryota; kingdom Metazoa; phylum Chordata; class Aves; order Passeriformes; family Callaeidae; genus Callaeas; species Callaeas wilsoni. Next base: position 10,766 of record VWPU01007474.1, read on the forward strand.
TTCGTGACCTTGCAGTCATTAATCTTAGATTTTTCCCTAAATTACTGCTTTGAATCACAAATCCTTGTTTTATGCTTTCTGTTTGGACTATTTCCCTTCAGTAGTTTTATTAAACAACACCATTCTTGCTTTTGTTTAAGCTTTGTTCAGAATTTAATCTTCAAAACCTTTTGTTAACAAGTTTAAATCAGGTCTTCAGTTTAATCTTTTTGTATAGAATAAAGTGGAAAAGTCTCTTGTTTACACGAAACTGAAGAGGTCTTCCTTGTTTTTGTGGTTGTGCACTTTGGGTTGTAAATTGAATCTGTGGGGAAACAGCATAAACTTCACTTTTTTGATATATTTTTTTAATGGAACAAAACCTCAGGCCACTCACTGGGGAGGAAAAAGAGCTGTATTCTGGGGAGGATAAAGGCAAAATAGACAGTGGACTTTAAAAGAATGGAGTCTGTGTTCATGCTGTCTTTGGTTATAATTGTGCCTGTGCTGTATGTGGGATGATGTGCTGTTATTTATGAGCCTTAGTAGGTGAATTTTGTGGCTGTTGTATTTAGTTATGTGTATACTAGGTAAATCCTGTGTCCTTGTTTATTCTTATACAGCTCTGCCTAATCCAGTCTTCCTATTTTTCTCTCTGTTTATAGTTTCGCCTGTCTATTTTATCCATAAACTTCTGGAGTTTTTAAATAATAGTATTTTAAAATTTGACTTTGTGCATATTGCAAAATTAAACATTGGATTTCAAAAAATTTCTAAAATAGCCTTATACATTTTTGAATCACTTGTGTCATGCTGGTGTCTGTTGTATGTGTTGTCCATGTATGAATGGCATATATTGACAAGCAATTTGCAGACTGTCTTCCTTAATACTGCACAAGATGAATGTCATTGGCAAATAAGAGGGTGACAAGTAATTTGGTACTTTTTCCAGTGATTGTCAAATACTAGAATAGAGCTAGAGAAGAGATGGTTCCTGTCTCTGCATTACTGTTCATATTCAAGTCCAAATGATGCTCCTGAGTTATATTTCATCTCAGACTTCTGATTTCATAGAATCGTAGGATGACCTGAGTTGGAAGGAACCCTAAGGATCATCTATTTCCAACCCTCCTGCCACGGACAGGGACACAACACCTTCCATTAGACCAGGTTTTTCAGAGCCCCATCCTACCTGGCCTTGAGCACTTCCAGGGATGGGGCAACCTGTTCTTCCATGTGCTACTGAATACAAGCAAGTCATGTACTGTATATTGCAAGTACAAGTATTTATCAGATTTTGTTCCTCTTTATTGTTTACTCTTTATTGTTATATCTGTTAATGATAAGCAAGTAGGTGAACCCTTGGCCTGCAGAGCTATAGTTTGTGTTGTTTGAAAAAATAATGGTAGGCACAAATCTTCTTCATAAGAGTAAGTTGTATAATACTGTAGTTAGTGCTGTATACTGAGGTAGTTACTGATGGTGTTTTCTGCATTTTGGGATGTATCTAAACTGTGGGACAGGGTTTTAAAAATTTGAAGGACGAAAAAGAATGATTACGTGTCATCTTGTCCCTTGGGTAGAAGTCCAAGTGGTAGAGACCCAAGGTGGGCAATGTGGGATGTTTTGACCAGTGCAGAATTACTTTAGAAGAGGAGACAAAAGGTCTGTGACTGCTCGAGGTGTGGAGGGCTGTGCAGGTCTAGCGGGAGTGCTGTCTTGGTAGGCAATGGCTGTACAGTGGAATGAGCCTGAATATTCAAAGCTCAGTTGGTTTTTTAGAAATGTAGATTAGGTACCTACTAGAGGTTGGCTGTATTTTTAGAGTAAATAAGTAATAAATGTTAATGTCAGCTCTTATACTTTAAAAATATTTTTCCCTAGACATTTCTTTCTTACTAATACAGGAAGCAGAGTTTTTCTTTGGGAAAGCTCTAAAATCACTGGTTACTGCTAGGCACAAAGTTGTGAACATGTTCAAAGCTGAAGGTAGAGAAGTTACGTGAACTTATATGGTCGAGGGGAGACTGAGAGCTGTTCACCCCTGAGATGAGTTAAAGACATGATGCTTAAAGTTTGAGTGATTATATTCTGAGATGAGAATAAGATACCTGGAACTTCTCAATAAGGACTCATCAGCGTTAGAACAAATAGATTAATGTATAAAAAGAAGTAGCACCTAGAGAAAATGCTTTGAGATGTAATTGCTTGTACGCTTATATTTTGGAATTTTAGTCACTGTAGTCATGTGTCAGTCCTCTTAGTGCTCCTCATGAGTGTTCAGTGCTGTTTCTTGGGACAACCTCAGTGTCAGGAAAACTGTGTTGGTGGAAACAAAACTTGATGGTTATCCTTTGATAAATTCAGGAGAGTTCCCAAGCTGGCAGTGCTTCTTGTGCTGCTTCTGGATGGAAGGCCTTTAACTGTTGGATGTCAGATTTTGTGGTATAGTTGTCTGAGTTGGTCCTGCTGTCTTTAAGGTGATATTTTTCTGCATGATGGAGTTTTGACTTAAATACAGCTTGTTGCATTCAAGTAAAAAGTAGTAAGAGAGAAATTTGGTAAATAAACTACATGAATCACTATGAGCTGTTACCCTAGTAATGCCTTCAACACTTAAAAAAATCATGAGATTTAGGTTTATACCTAAGCTGCAGTACATACTTCCAGTAGTTATAAGGTATGGAAAATTAAGGTTTCCTGGGCTAGTAGATAGTGGAATTTTTTAGGTTGCTCATTGAAATAAGTGAAATAATCAATATATACTTGTTCAGTGGGTAGCTTAATATATTTGGTTTTGTTTTAATATTCTTTATATTAAGAATAATAAAGATGACTGATGGCTTCAGTCATCTTTCCTCAGTAAAACAGTACATGTTGAAAGTGATCTCAGGAGGTTATCTGTTCAGACCCCTTGTTCCAAGCAGGATAAACTTAGCTTAGGTTGCTCAAGGCCTTTTCCAGTCCCATTTTGGGTATCCAAGTTGTTGGGCCCTTAGCTGTTGAGGCATCACACTAACTTACTACTGCAAGTTGGTTTTTCCATTTTGTTGTTTTGTGTAATTAACTTTGGACTGAAAGGTCTATCTAGCTATGGACGACCATGCTGAGGAGAACCAATTTGATAGTTACAAAGAGTTGTGTTCTTTGCATGCTGCTTGGTGTTAATATGTCATTCACTCCTTAATTGTAGCAATCAGATTACCAATCTGCTGTCTCTTCTCATCCATATCTCTCACATTCCAATGTGCATTCTACTTGCCTTTGCAAGCAGACATGAAGCATGTAGCCTGGGTTTTCAGATATTTTGCTCAGTGGGTGGGATAGGGCCACCCTGCTTGTACAGTCATAGGCTTTGCTCCAGAAAGAGTATGCTGCATTCCTCCATTGGAGTTACTTCTTTTGTTTGGATCCTACTGGGGTTTAAATCTATGACTTTTTCCACTCTGTGGTTAATATGTATCATCTCGGAGAGTTCTGTTGCTGAAAGAGCTGCTGTTTTTTCCTTGAACTATGCACGCTGAAAGTGATTGGTATCCGAATATTTATGAAAAAACTTTAAAATCCAGAAATTAGAAGGAAAATTAAACTGAATTGGTATTTAAGAAGGAGGAGGGTAAAAAAAAGCCTTTACACTTCAGGTACTTGAAAAGAATGTGCCATTTGTGCTTCTGAATTTTGTAATAATCTCTAGTTTTTGCAACTTGACGTGTTATCAGTGCATCATCTATCAGAGCTGCATGGCCAACACTCCTTGAGAACCAGAAGAGCAGAGTGCTTGATAAAGTGTGGTGCCCTGTTATTGTACAGTCTTACTGTTTTTCCGTAATGCTGCTGTGGAGAATCCAGTTAAGGAGATTTAGAAGTTGTAGAGAAAAGCACTCAAAATGTCATTAAATCTCTTTAAATGCTTGAGATAAATTACTCTTTAATGAGATCTGCTGTAGGTTATGCAGAAAACTGGAGAAAATACTGCATTTTATCTCACTCTGTTTCTAGACTGTCCACAAAAGAGTCCTTGATGGCAGTAACTAATGGCATCTCTTGAGGATTATTGTATACATAAATCAGCTATTTGTGCTCTTGAGAAGTTCCTCTCCAGGATGCAGAATAGAGAATGCTTCAGACTTGTAGGCCCATGATAGAATTCTAACATATTCACCATGGCTTCTTGGAAAATTGTCCACAATGAAGAATGGCAAAAATTTCTTCGTACATTATCATCTGTATTTTAGTTTAATCTGTTTCGAGTAAGCAATGAGCACATCAGTCAGTGTGTAAAGATAGCATTTGTCTGTTGTGTACAGAGATTATTTCACAGGCAGGTTTGCACAGGGAGAATTTTTCATCTGTATTTTTTCTTGCCAGGGAAATGAGGAAGTGAGATGTTATTAACTAGAATGGACCATTTTTAGGTGATGAAAACAGGAAATCCACAGGATATTAGCGTACTCATCTTCATGAAGTGCTTGAGATTTTTTTAGTGTAGAGAGCCTACCAAGTGTGCCATTATATAAAGGCAACATGAATGAGGTGAATGCCATTTAATGAGTGTAACTGCCAATTTACTGTGAATTGTATTAATTGCTTAGCAAAAAAATCTGTGTTGCTCAGTGCGTTCAGATGTCATTGCTAATGACATCTATGTAGATAATGTAGGAAAATCTCCTTCAGACCAAACTTAGAAGTTCTCTTGATTCTCTCTGCTAGCTCAGGCTTTTTCAAAATGATCTACATGTAAGAAAAGACAGTTCGTTTGGTGGTATGGATCATTTGCTGTTGTGTCTGATTCCACTAGCATTGATTAAATTAGTTCAAACCATAGGTGGACCTCCTCATCTCCTGTCGAAGTGTCAAAACAAAGCTGCTCTTTACCCAAGGTCTGAATTTAGCTGTGGAGCATATGTTTGTTACCCTGCAAATGATAACATCCTGCCACTGTGAGTGTTTTTGTTCTGTTTTTTGTTTGTGAATTGTGGGGGGTTTTTTGTTGTTGTTTCGTTTGTTTGTTTTTTTTCTTTGGACCAATTTTCTTGTTAGTTTGCCTTGCAATGAAGAATAATTGAAAATAATCTGGGATGATATGATAGTAGTCCTTGTCATCCTGAGTTTGTGTTGCTGCCATGTTCTTATCTTTGTTCTTCAGTGGAAGACCTCTGAATTTTGTGGTTTTTGTGCCTTAGTATCCCTTGAAACAGGTTTTGGTATTTCAATAGGAACATTGATTTGTAATCCCCTGCCCAGAGAGTCATTTTGGGGAGGATGTTAATTTTGAAATGTTTACTTTTATCTTAGGATTTTTAGAGATTTCAAGTTTTCTGCTGTCCCTTTAATTAATATAATAAATCATATTTAAATATGTCCTCTTACTGTTTCCAGTGTTTTGCATCTTTTTCTTGGCGCGCTTACAAATGCACCCTGTGTAATTAATTTTCATGTGTTTGAATTTAGAATGCATTGTGAAATTCAAACAGTGCTGTGTTTGGAACCCTGTATGATAGTAGCTTTGCTGTGTAAGATCCTACTGCTCTGTTTGTGGTTTACCATGGCCAGATGCTTTCTTTGTGTGGTTTGTGTGCACGTATGCACATGTTGCACATTTTTCAGCCCTTGTCCTTGGGATGCTGCATTTAACATTTCCTATTTCTGAAGCAGCAAATGTACCAGGTGTCAGGTCTCTAGCTTGTAATTCTTGAGGCTATGTCCCCTCAGAACAATCCGTGCTGTTTACATCTTCCAGCAGAGCTGGAATTCAAAACTGTCTCTTGTTTTGACTTTTCTAAGAATAAAAGTTTCCAAAAGTACAAGTGGAAAATGATGGCATTATTCTCTGTTCATATAAAATATAGGTGGATTTTCGGCATCCACTTGAAGCAGTCAATGGGAAAGTGTGTTGTTGAAGCCGGCAGAGCTCTGAACCCTTAATTGATTGATTATTTGGTTTAGTTCTTATGCTGGTGCCAAAACAGTTTGAAATCTTGCACAAAGTAGTTATTATCAATTAATTATACTAAATGTGGGGAAAACGAATAGGTTCTAATTCTTTAAGTCTATTTAGCCATCTATAAAATGATTTCCTTAGATTCACTTTTGGGTATGTGTTGCTTCCAAAATGCTTCTCCCTTTTCATTTGTTCCTAGCAAGCAGGCTTTTCTTACTAATTGCATTTCAAAGGTGACAATCTTTAAAAGTGGTCATACTTAGGATATCATGGACGGCATGTGGGAGACTGAGTCTCACTTTAATACAGCTGGATATCTTCACCTAGCATATGATGGTAAGCCTGTGATAGTAAGTTTTCTGAGGTTACAGAACAGAGATCTTTCACTCCACGAAGCATAGCAGGGAAGGTTTACGTTCTTGCGTTTTCCCAAAGCTCTATGAGAAGAAACTGGTGTTTTGTTTATTTAGTTACTTTGATTTTGTAGAGTGAAAAATGAGAGAAGTGATGGTTCAAATTTTTATTTTTTAAGGTTAGATCTGTCCTGTGCATGCTTTATACTTTTGCTGCCTTTGCAGAATTGTTTTGTTCTTTAAAATAAAGATTTAAGTAGTATTCATTATTAAATACCTGCATGAATAGCTGTGAGGTACTCATTCAGGTTTGGTTTTCACTGAGGAGATAACAAAGTGATGAGCGGTATTCTTTTTGGGAGTATCTCCTACATTTGGACATATGGAATGCATTTTTAAGTTAACTTACCTAAGCAGTAGTAGAACTGGCAGATGTTTTCAGGAGATGCACACTGTTACGCTTTTCTTTGACTGAATTAATGAAAGCTTTACCTTTAATATGTAAAATGTTTGGAGTTGGAGAAATGTACCAGATGCCTCCTTAGAAGTCTTGCTAAAAACATGATGAACATGTCAAATCTTTACTTGTTATTCAGTCAACGAAGCCTTTTTGTATGTTTGTATGTTGAAAGTTTAATTTAAATCCTCCTTCAGATAGCATGTTTTGTGAAATACTATTTTCTTTCTTATTATTCATCTATAGGTTCCTTCAGAGAAATCGGAATCCTTTGCATCCATGTTGAGACGCTCTCCTTTAATTCAGATGGGGCCTGCCAAAGATAAAATTGTGATTGGTCAAATATTCCATGTTGTAGAAGATGATCTTTACATAGATTTTGGTGGCAAGTTTCACTGTGTGTGCAAAAGACCAGAAGTTGATGGAAAGTAAGTAATAAACTTATGGTAGGTGATTGACATCTGTGAATGACATCCTGAAATGCTTAGCTAAAGGGACTTGAGCATCTTCTGGACTGACTCTGGATAGTTTGTATGAATTCTGGGATTTAAACTGTGGAAGTTAATGCATTGTGCAGAACGAAAATACCATCATAAACATATCTGCATAGCTCATCATTGTCTGGAATTCAGATTCCTTTACACATTATTGCTATCTATATTATTCCAACTTATAATGGGCAAAGGAAGTTACTGGGTGTTTAGTCACTGAAGAAAAGGGAAATAGTTGTCAATCACTGTTTATTAAGATACTTGGGAGTTGTGTGGATGTGGAACTTCAATCCCATGTAAGTAGTGTTCTTAGGCAATATCTCTGCTAAGTATAGATACATGAGGTGATGTACTGGGGAGTTTACATGTTATTTGTGATAATACTTTTCATAGCAAATGATCAATGCTGATGTGGTCAAATATTCCATATTGTAGCAGGTGATTTTATATAGATTTTGGCATTAAGATTTACTCTGTCCTGAAGTAGAACAACTGTGGTGGAACTAGAACAGTTGTGCTGGGGAATATAGTATTTAGAGAGCTAAAAGATAAGAAAACAATGAATTACAGTGGAAATAGCATTTATAAGCTTTCTAAACTGTCTTTGGCACCTTATAATTATGTATTATTCAAAGATCTTTTGTCTATTTAATTTTCCTCCAGGTTGCTTTAACACTTATTTTTTAATACATAGGCAAAACACCATCTTTTTGAATTCATAGCATCAGAATATTTTAGTCCGCCTCTTTTCCCTTTGTTTTCCCTAAGAGAGGAGGAGCGTCTTTGTTAATCTGCAACATCACTGTTTCTGAAACATTAAATATGATTCCTGTGATACTCTGTTCTGAAATACTTGATTTAACAAAAAGAGATTTAACCGAAATAATCACACATTTGCGTGCAAGTCTGTGATAGTATTTTATCAGAGCATTTTTATACTCGACTTCTTTTTTTGACAGGTCTGTGACTTTCAGAGTGAATGTGTTTGATGTCCCAGGATGAACCGAGTCCTTTATGCCCCTCCCATTTGGCAGCAGACAAAGATTTTCTTAGTGTATTGCTGCTACTGTAGTGATAAAGCCCTTGTTGCTGTTTGCATCTCTTGCTAATTCCAAATGGAGATTAGCTTTGCCTTTCCCAATCCCATCCTGGCATGCCTGAGGAGTGTTTCTATATTAGTCTCAATCTGTGACCGTTCATTTGGTTTTGTGGTCGAGTGCAAACTAAAAGTCCCGGTTCAGCTGCACCAACCTTCTGCCAGGCCTGCTTGTTCTGCACATTGAGAAGGACCCTTGTGAAGCATTGAGGAGTTTGTCCTTATAGATCTTTGATGTCTTCTGGGCACTTTTTCATGTCAAGACAGCTTCTCGACCATGAATAACCCAAAGTCTACTGTTCTGAGGCCCAGATCTCTCTTGTGCCACTTTCCTCTCTCACTTTCCTTCAGTGTGTAAGCTCTCATTGGTGATCTCTTCAGCTGAGACAGACATCAGCTATCACATTCCCAAGCAGTTCTTATCTGTCTGTGGGTAACATGTTCAGCAGAAAACCTGTCCTGCTTGGGTTGTCTGGCACCTCTGGTAAGAAAATGTCACCAGGGCACTTGCTCTGATTGCTTGCTCCCCTCCATGTTTGTTCCTGCTTGAGCACACATCAGGATATTTGAAGTGCCCTGTGACAATCAAGGCCTGCAATCGTGAGGTGCCTTCTCTTTGTTTGAATGAAGCTTTATGTGCTCCCTCTTCCTGATCACCCTGCCCATAGCAGACACCCTCCGTGACTCTCTGTAGGTCTCCTCTCCCGTTTTGGCCCACGGCTCCGAACTGCCTCCTTGCATGGTTCATAGCAAGACTCCATGCACGCATGTCCCTTTCTTGCTTCCAGTGCAGCCTGTTTGCCTTGTACCATGTCTGCTTGCATGGTTCTTCCCAGGTTTGGGGAGTGGGCAACTTTGTGTTTATCTTCAAATCTCTAACTGTGATTCACTCACCTTGTGAATGCTGAACCCTCCACCTGCTCTTTCCTTGTGTGATGTTGTTATTTTGTCATGGTGCTCTGGAATACTGAGATGGCAAGACAAACTGTGGGAAAGGAGTGAAAGATGTCTTCCTTAAAGACCTCACAGGTAAACAAGCATCTGTCCACTCCTTCCCTGCTCTCATCTTACCCTTAATGACTTACGCCTTTCCTTGGTGCACGGTGCAGGGGTACAGGGGAAGATGAGGCCCAGGGAAACTCTTGTTGGAGCAGGTGCTTTAGAGTCAGTTGTGCACTGAATGCTGGGAGCATGAGCCTGGGGCTGAGAAGATCTCGGCCAGTTCTATTTTTGGCTGCCTTTTATAATGATAAAAACAAGCAAATCACTATAAAACTTGTTTATACTTCCTTCTCACTGCTTTTGAGTGGGAGTGGGAGGAATTTAATAGCCTGGGTGTTTTTAATGAAATTAAATTTGGAACTAAAGGCGGTAGTTCCCAAAATAATAGAGACAGCATTTACAACATTGAGGATGTAGTGGCAGTGGATATAGTAGTGTTGCTACTCTATATTGAATTGACTCGAAGCGTTCATTTGAGATGTATGTGGCTGATTCAAATCCCTTTTCTCTGCAGTTCAAACCAGAAACCCGAATTTGTCTCAGACTACTTAAGCATTTAAATGCTATATGGACCTAATCCTCTAAATAAAAATAATTAAATAAGAAACCAAATAATTTAAATAATTCTTGCCAACTTTTTCCAATTCATTGTGTTTCTGGAGTTGGAATTTCTAAAATTTACCTGAATTTACAAAAAAAATTGCAGTTGCAAGGAATCTTTTGCCATTTATGTGAAGGTATCTCCTGAGAACATGTGCTTTTGATATTTCCTTGGTCATTTGGCTTTTTTCTCAGCAGAACTCAACTATTTTCATGATACTATAATACAGTTTTCTTTTTCTTATATGATGTCCTGTGCTCTTTGAAAATGCTACAGTTTACTTGAAAAGAAACAAAAGATTCTTGTCTGTAAAAGACAAGAAACAGGAGGTTCTTGTGTATAAAACTTGTTCTCTTGAACTGCTTGGTCCTGTTCCTATTAGTTGAGATTTCTTGGAATGTCCAAGTGAAAGACCCTGTAGTGCTACCACCAAGTGGTAAGAAAGGATTTCACCCTGAAGACTGTCTTGAGTAAAAAAGCAACTGAAAAAAAAGGTGTCCCTCACTTGGAAAATTTGAAGTAGCTAAATAAATACATTTTTTCCCCTCAGTTCTACTAAAAGAAATTTCAGCTTTTAAAAAACCCCGAAACACTGAAACCAAAACCCCAAACAAAACACCACAGACTTTAAGTAAAAGAAGCCTTAGAACAGTAATGCAAAATTTAAATTGAATGAACATTTGAAGAACCTGCTAGCTATTTTTATTTGGTTTTCATTGATTGTTTTCTTTTTTTTTTGGAAATATGTTTCATAGAATTGCCGAAAATACATTTTGTTATCAGCATTGATGTTACTGAGATTAGAAGAATGCATTGTCTTAGTTAGAGGTCAAACATGTTGTTGGTAAAATCTCACTGGGGTCAGGCAAGGATGTATTTGATTATAAATATCAGTATAATTTTGTTATTTGGGGTTTATTTACTCTCTCAGGAGTATTTACTACCCTTATGATTTCAAGATCTCATGTAATATATGCTGTACTTATTAAATATATACTACAATAAGTAAACACGTTTCTTGATACACTTTGACTTAAATGCTTGATTAAATTTGCATTTTATGCCAACAGCACAGCAATTCTGTTAAATATACAAAGTTTATACAAATGAGAAAGGGTCTGTAGTAAAGATTCCTTTTCAGCAATGGGAAGAAAGTGGTATATTTTTTTCTCTCTTTTAACATGCAGAAGAATTGAAGTCCTAAAGAAGAACGTGTCTGTCTTGTATCTCCAAATAAGCAACAACTTAATCCATGACAAAAAGGTGCTGTTAAAACCTGCTTCTCTCATTATCAGATGGAATTCCTGAGAAGCAGAAAATATGGGAAGGGGTTGTGCTGACACTGCCTCTTACGTGGTCTGCACCTGTACTGTTAATGACCAATTCCCATTAAAAGCACAATGGCTTTCAGCAATTTTCTAAAATGTAGGATTCAGGACCAGCTTCCAAAGAGGATTAAACTGCACGAAAACATGCCAGTGTAATGAAGCTTTATTTTCAAAGAGTGCTGTAACCCTCCAGCAACTCCAGTATTATCAGGCCACAGGATCAGAAAGACACTTCCTTTATGCTTGAGTATGCAGCTGGTGCAGGGATTTCCAGTATATCCTGTGGCAATTTTACTTGACACCTTTTATACAGTGAGTATTTGCCAAACTTAAATAGTAGAGAAGGGAAGAAGTCATTTGATGCCGGTTGTGATTTAGAACATGACAGCTTAATGAGCACCATAAAATATTACCTAATGCTGTTTCTGCAAATTGTATCAAAATATTTACTCTGTTTGAGTGACTGCCAGGGTGAATTTTATTTGGGAAACATTTTAAATTCTTCTCTTTTTGTTCTATTTTTAAAATATTTTATAGATAAGGTCAGGATGGAATCCATTTTAAACTAATCTGGTTTCTTAGATTAGGTAATGTGAAAAAGGCTGGTTGTTTTCTAGCACATTCATTTTATTAAGACAGTCTTAAATTTAAGTTGAATGTAATAGAGGAAACTGTTTAAAAGATCTTGCAAGATTAAAAAAAATCAGTTTTCTAAAAAAAGAAAAAGAGGTGCATGAAGAAAGATGCTCTTCATGGGAAAAGATTTCAATAAGACACTGTTTGGTTTAGCTGCAGTTCGTGTATTAAACAGAGCCACAATGTGTTAAGCTGGAGGGTGAGTTTGGAGTTACCTACTCTGTCTTGATGCCATGTGAATATGCTTTTTGAACGAGTGCATCTCAACCAGAATGAGCTGCTTCACAAAAAGCACCCTGCTCTTGGTGCAGCAGAGCCCCTTGTACAAGGGGACGCGTCAGTGTCTGGTTCACTCTTTGCTTGCTGAACCCTCCCTTCCCTGACTTGTGTATGTACTGGTGCACTATTACCATGAAAAGGGTTAGAAAGAGATGTTGGAAACATAACTTTCTCTTTCCTTTAAAATACCTAATGGCCAAACAACTGGCAGGAGGCTGTACTGATTGAGAGACCCAGCATTCAGCTCCCATTCCCAAGGCCTTTGCTCTTTCTTTGCCGGCAGAATCACAGGCATCAAATTCATGTTTAATCATGTTTATTCCTTAGAGTATGTATTTCTTCCTTGTCCTGTACTGCTGCTGACCAGAGTGGTGCTGGTCTGCCAGCCTGGCATACCCTTTGGCTTTCAAGCTTTGAATGTTGATGGAACTATTACTGCTAAAAAACAAAAACAAAACCAAAGGCATTAATGTGATATATAAAGAAAACATGTCTTGCTGCAGTAATGCTGGGTTTAGTTGTACATATCTGTTTTTACAGTCGTCTGCTTCCTTTTTGCTGTCTGTTGCCAGCAAAATAGCACTTATCTGTAATATGTAATTCTCAATGGGAAAGAAGGAAATTGCTAATCAGCAGTATAAGGGATACAATAAATGATGCTTTTACAACTACCATTTTCAAACTTACACAGATGCAGAAAAAACAGGTCATATGAAAGAGACTGGCAACGTATAGAAACAGTGATTTCTTAAAAATTATTTATGCATGTTGAATTTACTGATAAAATGCACAGGATGCTGGATTGGTGTGGAAAACTGCTTTTGATTTCTGTGATGCTGTCTCGGTTAGGAAAGCAGGTCCACTGAGGAACATTTTTTTAACTCCCAGTTTTGGTATGTGAGGGGAATGAACACAGTTCTGTCAGAATTTTCTCATTCTATTTATGTGTTCAAATTGTTGCTGTTAACTCATTGGCATTAATTCAGTGGTTTCTTCCTTTCTCTGCTTCCCTTCTGTTGTAGTGTTCATTCCCAACAGATCAGTCTTTTCCTTACAGGTTTGTCTAGTAGTATTCACACTGTAAAAAAACTCCTATAAGAAGATTGAGAAAATGTGTAAGCACCGTGTTGTGATTTAGGAACAGCACTCCCCAGTTTAGTGCCCACTTGCCCCAAGACTCTCAAACCAGATAGCGCTTGCTCACCCTGTGTTCCTCTCTCCCCGCTTCCTGCTCCGGGTATAGAGTTGAGAAAAAGATGAAATTTAAGGGTTGAGATAAGAGCAATACACTGGAAACAGCAATGAGATAAGAAAACCAACAGTAAGAGCATTAATAACAAAAGTGTACAAAAGAGGGTGATTTACATGCCGAGATGCTCACTGAGGACCTCAGTTACAGAGTTTCCCCCTCCTGCTGTGATTTTTCTTGACCAAGCCATGCCCTTCTTCCTGGAAGCGAGAATCCCTTGCCTCCACCCCTGGCAGTGGTATGAGATAGTGTAGAGTAACAACCTAGACATGCCCACGTCTCCAGGCCCCGCTCCCTCACAGCTACTGGGAAAATGTTGTGCTGTCTCTTGCAGGAAATGTGTTCTTCCCTCCTTCCGTCATCTTTTGCTGCCATTGCCTCATTCATGTGCTCCATTGGTAACTATTTATACCCCATTCAGGCTCATTCTCTGTATTCTTTTTTTCAATACTAATTGTTAATAAATATTTCCAATATAAATATAATGTAGTTGCATTTCTAACTAATTATAATTTTATATTGTTACATCTATTCAGCATTATGCAAGTTAGTAAGTCTTTTTCAGCTTGCATATTATTGCTCAGCTTTTTACCAGTATTTTAGTACTGAACTGTTAGAATTTGCAGTTCTGTTGTGTGTTTTTAAGCAGCTACCATGTTTTAGAGGTGGCTGTATTGCAGCATGATATGCTGCATATGATATGATAGCATACGATATGTTCCTTCTACTAACATTTTTGAAGTTTTCGAAATAATTTTTGCTCATTTATGCATAATTAAAGCAGAAATGACAAAACTTATTAAAATACCTGATAATATAATCTTATTTAGTCAACATGGCCACTTACTTGGTCTTTCCCACAGAGTTATTTTTTTTTGTCATCAGCTGAGAATTTTTTTTCCCGGTTGTTTAGTTTTTTCATTTGTTTGGTAAATATTTCTTGCCTATTAAAAAAAAAAAAAAAAAAAAGGTAGTGACATAAGTAAGCAACTTGGGAGAATTTTTAAGTCTATATGACAGAGATTTCCTTTGTGCCTATAAGGTCAAAGTTTATGGTTTATGTCTATCAGTGCCATATTTCTGATATTTGTAACACTAAATGGGTCTTTGAAATCAAAGCAGTCTTTGTACTTTTATGCTGCTTTTTCCAAGTTCTCCTACCTATCAGCTAAGCATCTTCATATTGGAGGACAAAATTCCTCTGCATTTTGAAAGATGAACTTAGACTGTATTATAATTTTTGAATTGTTAAATAATTATGACCTGCTCAAATTTGCTGAAGTATAAAATGAAGTGTGCACACACACTTTCCTGAATCTCTTCCAGTTTGTATCTTTTATGGAAAACATAACCAGACAGCCGGTCTCCACATGGTGAAAACCAGTCTCTTTCTGTGATTAAAATTATGAGAATGTCACGTTGAAATTCTCTGTGGACCAAGGTGGTTTTCGCTAGTCATCAGCCAGACTTGGGTTTTGGCACTCTGGTCAGCTTTTGGTCTCCAGCTATGCCCAGATACCAGAGAGAAATGGTAAGCAGGACTGATGATGTTATCCTGTTCCCACATACCAACATGGCAACTTAAAAAGGGAGCCTTATTATTTATATTGAAGAGGACTGAATTCAAGGAGGTGGCAGGAGCTGCCTTTTCTGCAAAGCTTCCATATAGTGCAATTCACCATCGCTCCGAGCCCAAACAATGCACGTGGTGCCACTCTGTCTGCTGTCGAACAATTTCAGCTCGCTTTTTTTAAAACAGGCACGAAGAATAGCTGTGTGATTGCAAACTTGGTCTGTGTGCTGCAGCAAATAACCTCTAACTTATTTATAGCAGCATGCATTTTGGAAATTATAGCATTTTTATCCCCTATGGACACAGCTTATTATTTGCTTGGTTACTTTACAATTGTGACTGTTTTTGCCACCCACTGTATATCATTCTTTGGTGGTTATTTTTGACCACAAATGGAGGTGTTGGCTTTGTGCGGTTCTGTAATACACAAGACAGTGCTTCCAAAGTTCCTGGAGCCCAAAGTCTGTAAACTTTTTTTTTTGACTATGCTATTAGTTTTTGATCCCAAATAGGTACTTTAGAGTTTAGTTAATGTAATGATACCATGGGACAGGTGTTGGTTTTCAACGGTACAACTAATCCATATTAATAAGGCACCCTGGGCAGCATTTAGTACAGAAAATACAACATAGACCTAGGAATACGGCCGCAGCAGTGCACATGAGCCTGCTAATCAATTTTTATCCTTAGCTTTTGCTTCTGTCGTTAGTTTAAAGTAGCAGTGAGTAATGAGATCTGATGACCTTTGGAAGAAAGAACCCTCACAAAATGAGTAGAATTTACTGATAAAAAAAGTTTTGCCAGTTCTGTTTTCCCAGGGTATCATGATAAATGAGAGATGGAATATGCTGTGTAAAATGTCTTTGGAGAACAAAGCAAACCATAGGCAGCCTGGAGCTTTTTTGGCAATGTCAAAGTCTGTAAATACTCTTTAAGCCACACTTTTTCTCATATGTGGACGTGCACACATACACGGTAGGAAAAAAAAGTCTTGGGAAACTTATTACTGCATTGGAAAGCTTCAGTGTTGTCTATAGGAGATGAGTAGGTTAACTCTCCCTTTTCCCCTAATCCAGGTGCTAGCTGTCAAGAACTGCAGAAATTAGAATTATAAACTCGTGACTTGGCAGAAGAATTAAAATTGTTTCTAGTATTCCGTTCTGAGATTGATGAGAATAAATGACTTGAATCTCTGTGTGCAGCATATTAGGAATTTTTCCCCCTCACCTTTGAGAAAGCCTTGCAGTTAGCACACAATTTCACTTAAATACCTCTAGCAAAGTGTAATTAATTTCCTCAATAACTAGACAAGGCTCACAGAATCTCAGCCAGTCCCGATGCAGAAGATTGTGGATTGTATTGAAAACTCTTAAAACACTCCCCAACATGTTTCACTCATCAGTGACTCTGGGTGAAGTGGAGGAGGTAGGCTCATGCCAGTTACACAAAGGTGATACTTTTCAGGAGTACAAGCAACTGTACTTGACTAAACCACAGAGCAAGTTGCAGGTGTTTCTGGCTTAAAGTCTGGTCAGTTTGAGCTGTACCTGTAACAGAGGTAAGGGCTAGATGAAGAAACAGTACAGGTCATTGTAGCAGTATAATTGCTTTTATTAGGCTGGGTGTAACTGGGCGCTAAACCCTCTTGTCAGCTTAATGAGTTGAGCTGCAGTGTTGTGCTGATGTGGCCTTTGATTTCATTTTGGGAGGCAGGTTTGGCCTAAACTGGCTTGTGTGCTCTGCATGGCAATCCTCTGAGAGGTGTAGACTTGCCCAAAGACAGCAGCTATTTAGTTTCTAGATTGAGAAACTGAATTAATGATGTTTGGGAACAAATGTGAATTATAAGTCCTCATATAACAAAGATCTTACTCAGGAAAATTAATGCTATCATATAACCATGGAGTGGTAATTATTCACCCCTCTGGAATAGTTTCAGTAAGTGAGTCTGAGAAGGGAATTAACACAGCTAGGGAAACACTGCAGGTAATATATATCAACCTCGAGCTCTTAGAAGGCATGAGTCAGGCCTCCCACAAATAATGATTTTAAAGTTGTTTTTATTTTTTGGTTTATGTCTTTCTGGGTTATTTAGTTTTTTGGTTCACATAATTTTTATTTTTAATTTGGCAGATTAGGAATTTTTAATTAAACTAACGCTTTTTTAAAATAGCAATTGATCTTGTGTAACTGTAACTACAAGAACCAAGACACTAAGTATCAGAAAGGTGATAAAATTGTTGATGTTAGTGAAGCTGAAGATGTACAGAATTATTTCACTGTTAATTCCTCTCAGTCTGCTATATAATATGACAATTACTCAGGCTGGAGGCCAGTAACTAGCCATATACCCCAGGGGTCAATAATGGGTCCAGTCCTGTTTAACATCTTCATTCATGACCTCAGTGATGGGACAAGAGTGTACCTTCAGCAAGTTTGCACGGAGTACAAAACTTGGAGGAGTTGTTACACAGAGTGGTTGTGCTGCCATCCAGAATGACCTCAGTTGGCTGGAAAAATGGTGTGATGGGAACCTCATCAAGTTCAGCAAGAGAAGCACAAACTCCTTCCCCTGGGAAGGTACAGCCCGAGGCACCAGTACCTGCAGCTTGCCAGAAAAGGCATGTGGGGTCCTGGTAGACACCCATGTTGAACATGAGGCAGCAGTGAGCCTTTGTGGCAAAGAAACTGAATGGTGTCCTGGGCTGCATTAGACAAGCAGGTGGCAGGATGCAATCCTTCTCCTCCACTCAGCCCTGATGAGGGCGGACCTGGAGTGCTGTGCCCAGTTCTAGGCTCTGCAGTTCAAGAGACAGTGCAGTGAAGGGCTCCTGAGATGCTGAAGGGACTGGAGCATCTCTCTGATGAGGAAAGGCCGAGAGAGCTGTGACTGTTCAGCCTGGAGAAGAGAAGGCTCCGAGGGATTTCATCAATGTGTAGAAATACCTCAAGTGAGGGGGCAAAGAATACTGAGCCAGGCTCTTATCAACAGTGCCCAGTGACGAGACCAGGGGCAGTGGGCACGCACCAGCACACAGGAGGTTCCTTCTGAACATCAGGAAAGAGCTTTTTACTGTGAGGGTGACTGAGGACTGACACAGGTTACCCAGGGAGACTGTGGAGTCTCTGTTCTTGGAGATACTTAAAAGCTGTCTCTGGCCATTGATGATTTATTTAGTCATGCATTTTTATTTGAAGTCACCGGTCATTACAGAGGGATGGTTCATGAGAGGGAGGAGTGGGTGTTTACTGCAGCTTGGAATAGGCCCAAAAGACTGATAAAATTAATTCTGCTACTCCTACACGCCAAACCCATGACAGATGCTTTTCTTCCCCTGATGCTTTCTGTAACTCCTTGTCAGCCTGTTTAGATGCGGTTATCCAACCAGGGCACAAAACCAGGTAAATTCCTACAAAGCAAGGTAAGGCTTTTAAGGCTGAGTGTTGCCAAACTGTGTAGGGGATTTGGCTGCTTTGCTGCTGCTAGGCAGCACAGCAATTCTGAATAAAAAAATGTGTGGTGTTTAGAGGTAAAAATAAATAACTTTTTTTACATGTCTGTTATTTAAGACTGATTTATTCTCCTTTCTGCTCACTAATATGGTAAGAAAACTGACAGTCCTTGCTGCCTCTCTTTTAACATGCACTTGTGTGGAGCTAGGACAGGAATAGCAAATGAGTATAATATTTGTATCCAATGTTTTGGAGCAAGAAGCACAGGCAATAGTACTAAAGCAACACCTGGGTTATATGTATATGCCCTTACTGAGTAAGTAGTATCTGACAGCACTGTTCCTGCTGTTGTATTTCGTTGCCTGACTTTTCTTAAAAAAAGGTATATAGAATGTTCAAGATAGAATTTAAAATTCTAGGCAGGTATTGCTGTTGTGCTGGAAGAACTGCAGTGTAAGTAAAGACCAATATATTTAAAAAGAAAAAAGAGAGGTTGGGAAAGTGTTCTAAGAGTATTCAGTAGCTGTTAAAACTTGCCTTAATAGATTTTGGAGTCTGTGTGTGGTCACTGCTGCCATGGCTCTGTCAGCATTTTAGACACGATAGCAGCCAAGCAGGGATGCAGATGTCTTTTGCTTTGTGAACTTGCTGAACGTAACCATGATTTATGGACACTGAAATGTGAAGTATGATGAGAACCAATCATGGAGCATTTTTTCTAATACGGAATGAAAACTCTTTTTCCTTCTATGATAGCTGTCAAGAAAGGCAAATTTTCTATTTTCCCATCTTAGCATTTTACAAAATTTTTTTTTCCCTAAAGAACTTAAAATCCAGTCACCCAGCTTGGGTGAGAAATAACAACAACTCCCCTAGTTCTTTAAATACTGAAGAGATTGTTCTGAAAAAACTGAAGCTGTATTTTGAATAATCTGCTTTGAGACTTGACAGGCTCTGATCACATGGAAAAGTGCACATAATGTGGTCACACTGTGTGAGCATGTACCCACTTAACCGAGAAATTGAGATATGACTCTAAAGGCAGAGAAATAACCATTGAGTACAACAAAAAATGCCAATCATTTATTAGTGTTTGGTGACTTTTCATTAGTAGGGTGAGAGGAAAAAGGCTTAAGCAATTTTTCTTTGATTAATGATCTTATTAGAAGAAATGAAGGATTGCGTACGTGTCCTCTGAAACCTCCTGTTTTTTATTTTCAGAGTAGTTAGCAGGCCTTGCAAAGGCAGTGAAATCTTACTGAATGAGTTTCATGATTCCTATAAAACTATGTGAAGCATTTCTTTATGGAAATGCTCAACATGCATGCCTAACCTGTCTGAAATCTTCTGGAAGTAATGGAGTATTAGTTTAAATACTAAAATTTAAAAAAAATAAATCTGCAACATGAAATCCCTATCAGACTTTTCAGGTCTTTTCCATACATCGTAAGGAAATGTAGGTAGCATACGAGTTTCATTTATCTGCAATTTGTACTCATTAACTTCAAGTATTAACATAGAGATCCTAATCTTCATGGTAATTATAAGTTGATTGCAAATCTGTCTTTCTACTTGAGGAGTTCAGTTACTTCTTTTCCCATGACTTTATGTATTTGAAGTCATCTGAAAGTATTTTAATCTTTCAGATCGAGTAGTGCCTGTGCCACCTCGCTCATCTTTGGGTCCCTGGTGCCAGACCAGTGTATTACCACCTAAGTACTAGATTTTGTTCCCCCCGAAGCATTTCAAGACTGTTCCTGGCAGCTGGCTTGACAGGGCTGCTGGAGACGAGACTGAAACGCACTCTGCTTCCTCCAGACACAGCTCAGTAAACAAGCTGTGATCCTCTGCTTGGCAGGAGGCAGAGCTGCTGCTGCTGCCAGCCTGGGAGGGGATGCAGAGCAGCAGTGATGCGTGGCAGCAAATACAATACCCTTTTCTGGGACTTCGACTTGAATCACGCATTGCTGTAATGTGGAGGTTTGTGAAATACTTGCCTGCTTCTGCGAGATGTATTAAGAGTATGCTAAGCTTGGGCCTGGAGTACGCACCAGTGGTGCACTTCGCTAAAGCTAAATTATAGTAAGCGAGTGGAAAGGAATAATATATGGCAAGAGTAGATTAGGCTAATGTGCTAAGCAGTGATTTAGACTTAAGAAAACAAATACTAAGAAAGAAAGTTTTAGGTGATTTATCATAGAATCATGGAGTGGTCTGTGTTGGAACAATCATTCAAGGTCATGTAGTTTCAACTCACCCACCATGGGCAGGGAGGCCTTTCCCTAGACCAGGTTGCTCAGAGCCCCATCCAGCTGGGCTTTGAAGGGATGGGGCATACCTTCAGGGATGGAGCATCCACAGCTTCTCTGGGCAACCTGGTCCAGTATCTCACCATCCTGTGATTATTTCCATGACCTTCTTCTGGTGTCAGTCCAACAGGTCCACGTCCTTCTTGTGTTTGGAGCCCAAGAGCTGCCTGCAGTACTCCGTGTGGGAGTCTCACGAGGGCAGAGTAGGGGGGCAGAATCAGCTCGCTTGACCTGCTGGTCACACTGCCTTTGATGCAGCCTAGAGCACAGCTGGCTTTCTGGGCTGCAAGTGCACATTCCTGGACCATGTTGAGTGTCTTGTCCACCAGTACTCCCTCCTTAGGGCTGTTCTCAATCCATTTTCTGCCTAGCCTTTACTTGTGCTTGGAATTGCCCTGACTCATGTGCAGGACCTTGCACTTGGCCTTGTTGGCCTTTGTCATGTTCACATGAGCATATCTCTCAAGCCTGTCAAGGTCCCCCTGGATGGTATCCAGTGTGTTGACTGCACTGCACAGCTTGGTGTCATTGGAAAACTTCCTGAGGATGCACTTGGTCCCACTGCTTTCACCCTTTGTAAGCTTCCTTTTTGTGTTTGAGTTTGTCCAGGAGCTCCTTGGTCATCCCTTTAGGCCTTCTGGTGTTTTTGCCTAAATTCCTCTTAGTGATCCTTGCATATTAACCAGCTTTCTTGGGCTTCACTGCCCCCCAGGGCTTTATCCCATGGTCCTTTCCAAACAGATCCCTGAACAAGCCAAAGTCTGGTCTCCTGAAGTCCAGGGTAGCAAGCTTGCTGTGTGCCCTTCCCGCTGCCCTAACAATCTTGAACTGCACTGTTTCATGGTCACTGCAGCACAGGCTGCCCTTGAGCTTCCTTGTTGGCGAGACCAAGCCCTCCCTTGTTGGTGAGAACAAGGACCGGCACAGCACCTTGGGAACGATTGGGATTGTTCAGCCTGGAAGAGAAGGCTTCAGGGTAACCTAATTGCAGCCTTCTAGTACTTGAAGGGAACTTACAGGAAAGATGGGGCAAGACTATTTTCAAGAGCACGTAGTGACAGGATAATGGGGAAGGTGTTCAAATTGAAAGAGAGTAGATTTAGATTAGATATCAGGAAAAAATTCTGTATTGTGAAGGTGGTGAGGCACTGAGGTGGTGAGGCACAGCTGAGGTTGCCCAGGAAAGCTGTGGATGCTCCATGCCTGGAAACGGTCAAGGCCAGATTGGATGGGCCTCTCAGCAACCTGGTCTAGTTGAAGGTGTCCCTGCCTATGGTGGGCAGTTAGAGCTAGTTGATCTTTAAGGTCCCTTCCAAACCAGCCCTCTCTATGATTCTATGATCTCTCCTCCTTGGCTCCTCTATCACTGAAGATGGACATTACCATCAACGCATTTCAGGAGCCTCCTGGGTTGTTTATGCCCTGCTGTGCTATTCCTCTGACAGGTATTGGGGTGGTTGAAGTCCCCCATGAGGGTCAGGGACTGTGAATGTTGCATCTGCTTGGTCTTCCTAGTCAGGTGACCTGTAGTAGGCCACCACTATAATGTCACCTGTCCCTGCTGTCATTTTAATCCTGAACCATAAGCTCTTGGTCTGCTCCTCATCCCTTCCCATTTAGAATTGGTAGAGTTTGTCTCCATTTTCTTCTCATCATAGATGAAATTTGAAAGGTCTTTCTCTGAGAATTTCCCATTCATTATAGGAAAAAATACTCATGTTAGATGTTAGTTCTTCTTTTAGCTTTGTTAATCAGCCTTTAGATCTATGAATATTCCCGTGGCAAGATGTTTAATGACCCTGATATTTGTTGAAAGGTGAGGATTTTCCTCCTTTAAAGTGAATTAAAAACTGTTTAGGAACATCATTGATCAGATTCTTGATAAGATTGCAGGCATACTTTGGCATCTGTACTTTTACATAGTGCCAGTATACTCAAGTGCAGTCATAATGTCTTATGTCTTATATCTAGTGTGCAGACCAGGCAGGCCTGCCTTATTTAAATAAGGCTCTATGTAGATATAAATACTAGAAATTCTTGTGCTGTTTTGAAATAAAGTATCTGAGGATAAAGTCTTCACATATCTTTAAGGTTACTTGCTCTCAGCTTGTTTGCCAAGAATAAAAGTCATGACTTCAAGACTTCCAAAATCTTTCTGACTAGCTCACTAATAAGGAAACTTTCAATTTGTGGGTTCATTTCTTTTTTCTGGCATTAAAGGCATAATTTTTTTAGTATTCTGGAGCTTTCTTCTGTAGCTGCTTAACATAACATTCTAGTATTTTGAGCTTAAAAACTAAAATTGAAAGAGCGGTAAGGGAGCATGTTGTTACTATCTTTGATATTAGTGATAAAATGAACAATATTCTTTGTGTTCCATTCATCGAAATCCAGCGATGTGTTTATTTCAGAATACAATTTTCTTCGTTTTTTTCTTTTTTTTTTAAAAAACCAATTCACAGTCTTAAAAACATACTAAACAGTTCTTTCTCTTTGACTTCATTATGCATGACTTTATCTGTAGTATGGTCTGCATGAGTTAATGAGCAATTGCTAACTCTCTTATTAGCTTTGTGCTAATCATTCAAAAACCTTAATACTCTTTGCAAGCAAAGATTTCACTCCTTAGAAAAAAGTCTGCATATTTTGCATATTGTATAGTGAATGATGTCCCCGCTCACAGCAGGGAGTTTGGAACTAGATAATCATTAAGGTTCCTTCCACCCCAGGCCATTCGATGACTCTGTGATAGGAAGCAGGTGAAGGCCACACTTCTGATGTTGTGCTGGAGGGCTACTTTGGTTTCTTAAACATGCTCACGAGGATGGTAATGTAAATAATAGAAGTGCCATTTCCATAAAGGGAACGTTGACAAAAATCATTATTTGAAGAGTAGCAATCATCTACATTAAGTGAGTTTTTTTCTGCTAATAGATAACTAATAATAGAGGTCCATGTGCAATATCATGGATGTGTTAAACTTTCCCTGACCCATTATTTGCACAATCTAAATGTTTGTGAAATACAGACATACAGCTGTGGTTGTCTTGTTACTCTTCTCAGTTCCATTAGGCCTTTGCAATGGGGATTCAAAATTACAACTCCATCGTTACCGTCTGTGATGTACCTTTTGAAGGCACATAGGGCTTCTGTAATTCCAAATTCCGTGCTCAGTGTTTCGTCTTGGTCGAAGCGGCCGCCTTGAATTGGGTGCTGGTGGCAGGGAAGGGCGGGAGGGCACGTTCCTGTGTTTTTGAAGGAGATAAAATACCTTCGTTAAAAGTGCCAGGCTGTCTCCAGAGCAGCGCCATCTCATGCAGGCCTCTCCCGAGGTCAGGAGCTCGATGAGCGCTGGCAGCGGTGGGGTGGCGGGAGCCGCGTGACCGGCATCTCCAGGCTTCCCGCTGCAGCCATCCAGCGCAGGGCCAGCCACCGCTGGCTGCCAGGGTGAGCGCGGAGCCATTCTTCCGCCTTCACTTCCTCGGCTCTTTAGCCCCCATTGAGCGTGGAACAGTGGCGGGGGACAAAAGCTGTATACACTGTACAAACAGAGCACTAAAGCGGCAGTACACTGACTCATTCTTCGCTCTGTGTGAGAACTGAGGGGGACTCTATTCACCGCCTTTGTGCCGGTGTCTGTCAACAGCGCTGTTTGAGGCCAGCCCCATTGTGCTGGCCAATGTTTCTTATTGACCCGAGTCTGTGTCCGCAATGTTCCCAGGGTCGAAGTTGCGAGCGAGAGAATGTTTGAAAAGGGGTAATCGTGGGCTAAATGCGTTTTGCTGCATTGTCGTCTGACCTATTAAATCTAAACTGCGGTCCGCGTTCATGCAAACAGGTAATTATGTAGTCACAGCTGCAGCCATTGACATCTGGTTACCGCCCCGTGGAAAAAGGGGATGGGGTGCTCGCCTCTCCCTCCAGGCTCTCAAACGCTGAACTTTAATGATATTAACTGAAAATAGAAGGTGGATTAGCAAGACTGACAGGTCAACAAGGTGGATACTTTATCCAAGTAGGCAGAAATAAGTCTGAGTGCAGTTGCTTGGGTATTTCTGCTGCCTTATGCATCAGATTTTTCCCATAGCTGCAGGCTTGGCTGAGCTCTAGAACCAGTTATTATTTAAGGATTTTAGATCAGGAGAAGTGGCAAAACACTTCTGTCATACTGTTGTGCAAAACAGTTCTGCAAACAGCCACATTTCTTTTTTTACAAGCAGCTTACAGTGGTTCTGGTCCCCATAGGAAGAGTTGCCAGGATTCCCAGATAACAAACCTTCATTATCAGTAAGCCAGCATTTCAAAATTTAGTGGTAAGTGTACAGGGGTGATAAAACATTCCTGGCCGTAAATTATTTTAGGAAACTGTTCTTTTTCTTTTAATGTACTTTGGAACTGAGGGCATAGTATTTGCATGTAAATTAGTCTGACACATCCTCTTTCTCATCCCCCTCTGCTCTCTCCCTTTCTGCTGAGAGAGAAGAGATCTCTACATAACATACACAGTTATTAAAACAGCTTGCTTTTCTGTCCTTCGCAGCTTTCAGCGGTGGGATAGATAACAACAACTATAGACACTAGGAGAGAGAGTTGTGCGGTCCTGGGTGACTTTCATGGCACATCAAAGCTGGGAGCACAGTCAGCGCTGGGCAGCCCTGGGTGCAGGGCAGGAGAGAAATGCAGCCAGCTGATAAATCCCTCCTTTAAGGGATCACTTGCAGAAATGACTGATTATCTGCTTCTCCTTGCAGTTGTATCCCAGTGCTGTTCTTTAGGAGTCAATTATTCTGAAGTGCTGTTGCTATGTGGACTGTCATGTAACAGGGAGAGTAAGTGCTACATGTTACGATATAAATATATAGATACAGATTTATGGATGTAATCTTCCAATATACGATCTTCTGACATTATGGGAGGACTGTAATTGCCAAGAGTGAAATGTTCTCCTTCAAAGGTATGTCTGCTGTTAGAGAGCAGAGACCTGATTCTTCGCTCATGGAGCAGGGAGGGAGAAAAGATGGCCTGCTCACATTCAAGGGAATGTTTGTATTGTGGATCTCCAAAACTGCCTTGTACAGACATCTGTTATGTAATTAGCTTTTTTTTTTTTTTTTTTTTTTTTNTTTTTTTTTTTTTTTGTGGGTGGACTTTTACTCGATTTCTACCTTTTTCTACTCCTTACAGGCCTTTAGGGAGCGGACTGACTTTCTTATGTAAAAAGCAAGGTTAAAATGTGCAAACCAAAAGTATTTCAAGTGTATCTAGAAATGTGTTGGCATTACCATGTTTTTCAGGCAGAGGACAGTAGGGAAAGACTGAGTCCATCTGCCAGCAAAAGACAGTTAGATTGCATTTTTACAATTATTTGATTCTGTGGCTCTTCAGTGCTTACTGCTGTAGGAAAGAATAAATTTTCTTAGCAACATTTCTAGGCTATACAGTCTCTTTGCTGCCTCTGCATCAACACATTTTTTTCCAAATATATAGAAAATTCTATTTGCGCATTCCGCAGTAGATATATTAAGTTCATAAAAATACTAAATAATCTTAGGAATTTCTTGTTTTTCACTTACGTAGCTCTGTCTTCTAAACCACTTGCCCATTTCTCTGGTTAAAAAAATAAATATTCAAAATACAGTATTTCCTTTTCAGTACCCACTGATATTTTTTAGTGTAAAGGGAATACCAAGGAATGATGTAGATCTAAAGGACTCAGTTGTCTAAATCAATGTTCTTCTCAGCTGTATTATCTGTAGAGGAGATAAATGAGATTGAAGATTTATCCTGTAGAGGTCTGTAAATGCCTTGCACTCCTTAAAATACGTTAATTCTATAACTGAGAAAACTCGTTCCACTTCAAATATGAAAAGTCAGGATGAATTTGAAATGAGAATTCTTAGCAGAGATCAAGAAGCTTCCTGGTTAAATTGTCTTTTTCCCTGTTTTACATAATAAGTAAAACTTGATCAAACTTTTAATTTGGGTACTCCAGTTTTGATGTCCTGTGCATCCTGATGTCTCAGCTGTCTCTTTATGTAATCCAAAAGGAGTTATAAGAATACACTTTTCAAAGAGGCAGAGTTGACTTGTCTTTAGATATGTCACTCATCTTACTGAAATAGCCATTAACCACTGCAGCATTCTTGTATGTTTGGAAGGTGGTGCTGTATAATGAAAGAAAAATTGAAAACTTAAATGTAGGCATTATTACGTGCTCAGTAGTTTGGAGCAATAAGGTAGTAACATCAATGTAATTAAAAGATGTCTTGCATAGTATACATAGTTTAGGCTCCTGCTTCAGCAAACAAGGCATTATAGACAAAAGTCTTATAGTTCTAGACAAAACAAGAGGGCAGAAATATAGAGTTCTTGGACATGCACTGAAGACTGATTACCTGCACATGCAAAATGTGCACTCAACATCCTGGCCCGCATTTGGTGGAGAATCAGTGTGGGCTCTGAGGTTCTTTCTGAAGTTGTTATACTTACTGGTAAAGACAACCTTGAATATGATGCATATTTAGGCAATTTACATATGGTGCATATATAGGCATAGTCTAAATGGCCTCAGTTTCGTGTACCTTTCTTAGAAGAAGAATGAAGTGTGAGTCAAAAAGAAAAAAAGTTTCTACGAGAAATTAGTTGGCTTGTTTCAACAAAGGGCCCCAGGATATCATAACCACTGTGTAAAAAATCCAGCGTGCTTGGCATGCATTGCCCCTGTGAATTCAAAAGAACTCTATAGTAACTGAAATTACCTTTCTAAAAATATATTTGAGGGCATACCCTTTGAGTACAGGAAATAATGTTCCAATAGCACCAAGCGGGACAGCCCTTTTCCTATATATGACATCTGTGGATTATAGGTATACAGAAAATATGGCAGAGAAGCACAGGAATGTACAGTACCTCTAGATGAAGGCTTTCCTGCCACCATTGCTCCTTCCAGGATTCGTCTTCATACAGCCTGTGGGAAAGGCTTTATGGTTCTGAATATCCAGCTGAATGTTAACCATTTTCCTTACAAAAATTTTCTTCAGGTTTTAAAAAGTGCATTTATCTCAGCAGAAAACTGAAATAGCATGAAGCATTTGAAATTATTAAATAAAAAACCCTCAATTCTTAAGGCCACTAGGAGATATACAGCATCGTCTAATAATGAGACAACACTATGAGCGTGTCCATGTAACCTGTGTAGGGTTCTGGATGTGTTGAAGTGAAGAACTCAATGCTGCTTTAGAGAAACACAGCTATAGGGAGGATCAGATATTTTAGTTGTTAACATACTGGCTAAAGCAAAGAACTTAATTTCAAAAAGGGAAAACTTGTACACAACCGAGATCAGATGAGTAATGGTTTTGGAAGGCAGCTCTGGTTTTCCTGTTGCTGGGGCTAATGCACAGTAAGAGCAAATAAGTGGGATTAGCTTACAAATTACCTCGTTTAGACTCTATAAAATTCAAGTATTATTTCTGCAAAGTAATCAAAGGCTCCAATATGAATGCCTTTTATGCTCTGCAGTATGAAGGCAGCTGGCTAGTCAACTACATTTTCTGGTTTTGTAGCTCTCTAGAAGTTAACACAGTTTGCTTTTTTGTATTGGTTTTATTGCATGTGGACATTTCCCATATTCAAGTTCAGATGATTTTTTTTGCCTAGTTATTAGCATGAAATTAGCTTAGTTTTTCTCTCAGTCACATTGTGACTTATATTGCTTTTCATTAGGGAAGATTTCCCTGCACAGACAGGATGCAGTGCTTAAACGGGCGTTTTGAACAATAAAATATAGATGCAAACAGCCTCAGCATGGGTTTCCTTTTACCCCCTCTGACTATTGTCACAGCTTCCTCTCATTCAGTCCAGTGGCAGTTGTTCTTTGTGTGAGACCAATAGATAGTATTGATAGATCAGCAAATGATGTGTTTATGTTTCATCTCTTGTAAAATAAAAATGCAGCTCTGGATTCTTCAGGTTTCCTCATTTTCCGTATATTGCTGCTGCTCTGCCGCCTTCGAGAATAAAATGAAAAACTGTTTGGAGAGTAAAGAATTTTTAACAGCCTATTCTTGCTTGATTTTTTTAAAAGGCATTTCTACTCTTTGACAAATTGAGGTATTTTTCTTTGAAGGAAAATATAAATGGAAATACACAAAATTAGTGCAGGAGGAATGCATATTCACTTTTAGAAATGCTGCTAAAAGTTATAGTGCCAACTACCCTGTTAATTCATCTTCATTTATGGAATTGGTGAGGTAAAAATGTTAAGGACTTGGAGACTGCACGGCACCGGTCACAAGAAAGCTGCTTGGGAATTTTTAGGAAGAAGATGCTTATACCTTGATGCTTCTGGAGAAGGTATGTGCAGTGGAGGGTTAACTCCCTGACACACTGAAGTGTCTTAATTAGAGCTTGGCAGAGAGCCATGGTCAGTAGAAATACGAAGTGCCTCAGACAGCAGCAATGACTGGTGGTTTGAGCCTCTGGCGAAGTCTCCTGCATTCAGCAGCACACTCTGCCTCTGCCTACCTGTTGTGGGAAAGCAAGATACTGCTCAGACCTGAAACAAAGCAGCCAAGCATTTTCCCATCCAGCTTCACCATTGTAGGCATTAAAAGAAAGGATGTGGAGAGGGGGGAGATACCTGTCAATAAAAATAGCTTTTGCAGCGACTCGCTGCACGTAGTGGCCTGCAGCTGAAGAAAAGGCGAGTGAAAACTGCAGAGCAAATCTGGTTTTGCACACTGAAGGGAATGAGTGCAATACTTGCCTTAAAATAGGAAAGTAGGAGAATTTGAAGTTTGAGGCTGAGAAGATTTTAAAACATTGATGACCTCTGGTGATGCTTTTCAAATTGGGAATTACTGCATGCGTTTGAAGAATGAGGATGATTTACTTTTAAGAGTTATTAATAGATACTTCTCTCCCAAGGTTGTATCCCATTTAGCCTGGTAGGAAAAATATAATATCAAGTTGCCCAGTTAATCCTGTATTCTCATAGGATGGATAATGCAGATTAAATGTAAAACAAAACACCAAACCTGTTATTACTAAAAAATTAAATATAAAACTACTTACAATTTCAGGACTAGGTTGCTGGATCTTACAATGAGAAATACAAAGATACAGATTCGGGATAATACTGAGCTGATAACATTGTGTCTATAGAGACACACATTCAGAGAGAAAGTAGGGTACTTCTGTAGCTAGTGTGTCCATAAAGTGCATAGAAAGGCTTTTTACAATGTAAAAAAAAGCCTAGAATTTGTAAGACTGCACCTTGGTATCTCTGTGAATGCTGAAATTTCCCATACCTGTGTTAGAAAAGAGGAAAAATGTGTTGTAAGGTTGAGGGATTTTCCAGAAGTACACATACTAATTGAGCTCTTCTATTTCTCACTGAATTTCAGTGGAAATTAAACACCTTAATCCAGTCTGTGAAGGCCTGAGAATTACCTGCTTTTAGGTACAACAACATCAATAATACATTGCAGTCTCACAATACAAAACCACAGTACCAAAAATAGTCTTTACTGGTATTAATATTTAACAATAAATAACGGGATTGAATCAAAACCACACTAGTGTGTCTCTTTAAATCTCTGGGTAGAAATTCACTTCACTTCATCCAGACTCTGCATTACATAGTAAGTCATATCAGAAGAGACTTGCAGGTCGTGGCAGAGTACAAGTCCTGCTAATTAGTGTGGCACTGAGTAGTCATTTAATCCATTCCAGTTGTGTGCATAACAGTAATCTGTTACTTTAGCACCTCACTGGAGCATTTCTGGAGTCCCTTAACTCTACCCTCACCTACTGAGTGACAGCAGAGTGGCAGTGCCAGTGTTGGCTACATGTGTGTCAGGCTGGTGGGTGCCATTATGGACCTGTATGAGTAGGTTTTTGCTATATAGAGAGAAACCTAAAAAACAGCAGTGAATTGGAATCTGTGGTTTGCCCTGGTAAAAACACACTTGGGATAAGGTGGTAATGGTTCTGGAAGGCTGTCTCCTGTTTTATGCTTTCTATTCACAAGTTTGACTTTTTGCCTGGGATTATGCATCACCTCAGATAAACCCATCAGAACTTTCTAGGAGTGAGCAAAAAATAGGAGCTGTTCCTGTAGCATTCAGTCGCAGCCCTTGCTGCTTGAGATGAGAAAGACCTTCTTTGTGAAGAACATCAACTGATTAGGTCTTACTGCGTGAAGAAGGGTCACCTTCTGCTTGAAAA
Source organism: Callaeas wilsoni (assembly GCA_013398955.1). NCBI lineage: Eukaryota > Metazoa > Chordata > Aves > Passeriformes > Callaeidae > Callaeas > Callaeas wilsoni. Next base: position 41,743 of record VWPU01007474.1, read on the forward strand.
AAGATGATCTCTTTTAATTTACAGTAAGCATGGATAGCAAAGAGTTCTGAGTCCTGTGGAAGATTTTCCAGTATGTGTTTGGTGTTTGAGGAATTGAGCTTCTTGGGTTTGCCCACTTGCATGATGTCTCTGAGACAGCCAGCAGCTCTTCGTGTTTGGGCATTTAGTTGTATGCCATGGATAGTTGAAGTGTCTCTTCCTTGCCTAGTGAAGTTGTGGGTTATCCCTTCCTACAGCATCCTTGTGCATGGATGTATTTTCTTATGACCAGACTAGTCTTGGGTACATGCAGCTACTTTATTTTTACTGCAGAAGTCATGTGTTTGCATTTTCTGCATATGTTTTCTGTGAGAAATATTTGGATAGTCAATGATCTGATCTGCTTTTTCAAATGTTTGTGCAATTATTTTAAATAAAAATGGAGGGGCAAAGTCAGTACTTAAATATATTTCTGTAAACTGTTTGCATGTGTATTTGTTTATTCTAAGGAATGTAGCAGATCTATGTAAATTTGTATTTGGACACTTGTTAAAATAACAATTTGACCCAGTTCTCTGAGAGCAGTTGCTTTATGTAAGAACTGCTGAGGACCAGTGAAGACCTACCATGAGAAAATAGCAATTGGAATGTATAATGAAGTGAAAAATTCCGTAGCTAAATTACTTGAAAATTAGATATAGAGCATATGTTTCACTCAGACTCTCAATGTTTAGTGTCAACACATTTTGTGGACAGAAGGCAAAAAGTCAGTGTCAGAAGTCTGACATCAATAAATGTTTTTCTACCATCTCCCTGGCCTTCTGGTAGCAAAATAGGAGGGCAGGAGCTATAGAACACATGCAAAACTCACTTTAAAACCATAGTGCATTAGTATTAATGGATAGTTCATTGTCTGAATGAAAAGATTCAGTGAGTTTGCTTCCATAGGATGCTGCCTTTGTTAATGGTAGCTACTAGTATTTTCATTACTGACCAGGGTGATGGAATCCTGAGTGTGCTTGTTAGACGTGCAGGTGATGTCCAGCTGAGAGTGGCTGCTAATCCAATTTCAGATTCCTTTAAACTGTAGTATGGCCTTAGACTTCAAAATTAAGTTGACAAATTGGAGAAGGTACAGTTGCAAAGTGTTGGACATAGGCAGAGATGGGGATCAAATGGTAGACAGTGATTCTGCAGAGTAAAGTCTTGCTGTTACTGTAGTTAAAAAGCTACGTATAAAAAAAGAAAATCATGTGTGTCTACTCCTCCTTCCCTTTGCAAGAAAAAGAAAGTAATAAGGAATAACTTTTCTGGGCAAATATAAGGGATATTTTTTATTAGTGTTATTATTTTGATCTGTGATGACTTTTTTCACCCTTCCCATGACAGTGATCCATACAGCTGCTTACTCCATCCTTCCTCTCCATCTCCAGTTGAGAAACCAGTGAATCTGTCCTTTTGTCAAGAGGATTTTCATTTTGTTGAGTGGATTTCTTAGGCCTTCTGGTGGGACAAGTCCGTAGGTGTCATGAAAATTAAGGTGGCATTGGCTTGCCTTTATTTTTTTGGGAGGAGCCCCATAGCTGCCACCACTGTGGTGTATCTGTGATATCCTGAAGCTGGGACAGAGAGTCACTGGTCAAAAGACACTTGTGGCCTTTCACTCTGCTCTGTGAGAGTGTTTTAATTCACTGAAGTACTGATGCTGTGCGTGACCTCCTGCCATGTCAGATGAATGTCAGTCTCAGTGAGTTTGCAGTGAATAAAGTATGGTATCCAGGGTTTCCCTCAGAATAAAGGGTTAGCTCTGGACAAACACATATCTACACCTATTCAGTGAAAATGTACCTTTTTAATGTAGGATTTCTTGTTTTTGATTAAATTGTGTTAAAAAAAAGTGCTGAGTCAGTTGCATGCATTTTAATAGGTATAAGTACATGAAAGACATAACAGTTTGTTCATCATGCAGTTTTCAGTTGCTTCTTCAGGTTTTTATTACTTCAAATGAAAGAAGTTAAACAAGTATAAAGATTTTAAGTTGTTTTAAAAAATTTAAACCAATTAAAGGTTCCATTCCTGGTGAGAAGAAAGAGCAACGTTTTGCAGAATTACCTTCAGTTTAGATTTATACTTAATTTTTACATCAGTATTTTTATACCAGTGATTTTTAGAAGCTTTCACATTTGTTTGAACAACAGAAGGTTTCCAGAGTGTCTGTGTTTTCCTTTTTCAATTACTAAGTTTTTCTTCCAGGTAAGTGATGAGATTCCTGGTCTTTGAATGTTTTTGTTAAAGGGTAGCTTTTAAAGTTACTTTTAAAGTTCCCTTTAATCACAACTATTTAACTCCTCTCTGGGGCTATTTGAAAATAGTTGAGATTTTTAAGGTGTTTTGAGTGGATGCAGAACACAGAATTGAGAGAAAAAGAACTTCCCAGCTGAGCTGCTGCATTTGCTCCTTCCAGCCAGCCTGGGAGCTGATTGCCTACCCTCAGAGCCTCTCATTGTGGTTGCCTGTGGCTTCTTGTGGCAGAAACAAGAACTTAAAAACAGCTATTTTGGGTAAGACAGCAATACCTCTTGCAGTACACAGTCTCCAGCAGTAGCCAGTGCCTGGGGAAGGTTTATAGACAGGGCAATAACAGCACAGTGCTTTTGTTCAGCTTCCAGCTGGAGGGGCTTCCAGAGCAAGAGGTAGTGTTCTCGTGGTTAATAGCCCTTCACTGGTCTCCCCTGCCCCAGTAAAACACTCCTTGAACTTCTGTCAACTGTTTCAGCACCTGCAATAATTTATGGCAGAGTATTGCAGCCTGTGTGATAAATGAAGTTACTTTTTTCTTAGCTTATTATGCCAGTTTTATTTAATGCCTGCTTATTCCTGCATTAGAAGCAACAATGAACCATTTTACCCACTTGGAGCTTTCTGTGACTCAAGATTCAAATACATTCCTGTTTCTCACACAAAATTGAAGTTTACCAAGGGTCAGAGGCTACTGGTCACACCGTTCAGTCCTTTCTTTTTGAGGCTGAATAGTCACAGATATTTTTTTCACTGTTCTCTCCACACTTTGAAGTTTAACTATATCCTTTCACAGGCAAGAGGATCAATAAAGGGGACACTTTTTAAAGCCATTATTTTGTGCACCAGCATGAAGTATTTTCAGTTTAGTTTTCTTTTTCTTGGGTAAACCCAAATACTCAATTTGGGTTTTGACTGCAGCAGAGTCTGAAGCAAATGTTTTCTTTAAAATTGTCTCTTGTAACCCCACAATACTCTTTCTGAGCAACAGAAAGTAGTTAAGTGTGCACATGAAGTTTAGATATTTTTCCTCAATATGACCTGCTTCACATTTACCTGTGGTGAATTTCATTTGTCCCTTTTTATCCTTGTCACTATATGCTCTGTGAGGTGCTTATGTAGCTCTTTCTGACCAGCAGTATTTTTATTAGTGTAAATAGTTTTTACCTTCTTACTGATTTTAAGGGGAGACAGTTTGTACACAGATTGAAGTATTACATTTCGGTGAGACTTGACTGAGGATTTCCCTTTATTGACAAAAAGAACCACTTTATGCTTGATTTTATCTTTTCCACTCATTGATGTGATCGTTATCTTTCTTATTCCGTGACAGCTTAGCATGGTGTTCTGTGTGGAGTGGGGTTTTTATGATCTCCTTGGAAGAGACCTTGTGAAACCCTCTGAAAATTCAGATAAACTGTTGTGAAGTGATACAGATCCGTAGTTTGGCTGCTTTCAGCCTCACACCAATCCATCTAATCTGAGTTACACAGTCTCTCTTAGTTTTCCCACTGAAAAAGGAGGCAGGAGTGCATCTAAGACTGCCTCTCCTTCCCTTGTAGAAGCTGGAGTGGCTCTTGGAACACCATTTGGACAGACTGCCCCATTATTACAAGGTAACTGGTGCCCTAGGCTCGGGAAAGAGGAAAAGGAAATTCAAGGCAAGTCGAGTGAGTGAGAAATGAGATACGTGAAAACTTGAAAGAACCTAAGTGGAATGCTGGCAGTCATTGGTAGTGTGCTTTAAAAGTAACTTTTTTCTTGGCACCTAGGCCACTCCTGTCCACAGCTTGAGCACTGTTGTGTGATACAGAAATGTTCAGGGAAGCCAGAGAAGCAGTTTCTTTGGAGTAGTCCCATTTACTCCACAGGAAGTTGGATCATGCTGCACATCAGAGGTTGTTGGATAGGTGAAATCACCTTGTTTAACCACTCTCTGCCCCTTTAGCCCAGCCAGCCTGTCTGTGAGTCCATCTTCTGAAGCTCTATGTTAGCTTGTGTGCTGGACTATGTCTGTCTCTCATAAGCATGCAAGAATGCAGATATATAACTACCATTTTTAATTTATTATTAGCTTTTAAAAATAACTTAGTGTACTGGTTATTAGAAACTGTCAGTAAAAGACTGGATAGCAGCTCTTGTGGTGGGCTCTGTGTGTGGGATTATTTTGAAGACATCTGTTAAATTAACACTTGGATGAAGTAGAAAGACTCCAGGATATGCCACAACATAACCTGTGAGGTCAGTAATGTTATATCAGTAATATAAATCAATGATAATCGCAATTATTATTATAGTAAATAAAAATAAATAGCATTCTTAACAGATATCCAGTTTGGAGTAAATTTACTCAGAAGAAATAAATATGATTAAAGCAGTGGATTCTTTGAAGTCATAAAGCCCAGGTCATCACCTTCATATTTTCTGTCTGATTAATTCTGGGATTATTCCTGGTTCTGTTATGTCTGCTTTCATTCAATTACAGACACAACTTCATCAAATATTAATAGTAAGGGGTGTATGATAAAGCCTTTCCATCTTGTTCCTAGCTCTTCCTTGCTTCCTTATCAGCAACGAGAGTATTCTGGAAGTCATGGTCTACCACTCCTGCAGAGCCAGCAGATGGAGAGCAAGAATGCTACTCTATTTCGATGTGAAAATGAAATAAGGAGTTGCTATTATTTAAGGAGGAAGAGGGTTAAAATATAATTAGCCAATCAATATCATGAATAGAAAATGAAGTTTGAGAAGGTTTAATTTTGAAAAGACCCACTGCAGATACTGTGTTCTCCCCCTCCTCAAATCAGTTATTTTTCTCCTCTTAAATTATTAAATGTACTCAAAACTTTCTGACTGGACGAACTGATGATTAATGCATGCAAATGCAATCTAGCAGCGTGGCTAGCTTCTCCCTGAATAGTTTATTTTAGCTTCTTGCATCCTGCAACTAACAGAAGGATATGATGACAGAAGTGCTGCTCATAAGAATGCTTGTGTTTTACCCAGACTTGAAGTTGGCACCTGTCAGGTATTCATTGGCAAATGATTATAGTTATGTGGGTAGTGGCACAGCCTCCCTCTGAAGGCAAACACCTGGAGCAGCTGGCAATATAGTACATTTTATCAAGCAGCTGTTTCCCTAACAGACTATCTCCTATTCTGATACTCCTTTTTTCTTGATTCGAAAGTCCAGCTATTAGGCATTTTGCAGAAAGTTGCTTTGTAGCCAACTTTAATCATAGCAGAAAGTGTTAATTTTATAGTGACCTATAGGATGTGTACTGACAAAAGTATAAAATCTTTCTATAATACTCTTTTTAATAAATCAGATAACTTCTAAGAAAAAAAAGTTTTTACAGTAAAAATTTTGATTTTTGAGAAAAACATCTTTTAATTCAGGTAATAATGAGGCTGTTAAAAATCCCTGGTTGAAAACAGGCTATGCGCTTATTCATGATTCTCACTTGTGGCAAGAAAAAATTATTATTTAAATGAACTGTTCTGTACACCCTGATGTTATCAAGCCTAAAACTTCTGTCATAGTTTTAATAGGCATTTTGTGGGCTGTTCATAGCAGTGAGCCTTATGTTGTACAGTCAGTGCATCCACGCTCAGCTGCTCATACTCTATAAACCTGTTGTCTTGAGGTTTTAGTCACTTTGAGTATTAGTGCAGTATGATGGATAATGATAACAACTGTACTTGGAAGTTTAACAGTGAAGTTTAAAAGCAAAGTTTTGCTCATGTCCCTCTGTAGATTAGGGTCAGTGGAGTTTTATTTTATTAGGTTCCATCTCCTGCACCCATCACCATGTACATGTACACATTCCAGTAATGCCGTGGGAGGCATGGCTAACATCTGTCACAGGCAGTCCACTCTTGTTTCTCTTTCTTTTTCACAGGGGTAAAGTTTCATATGGAACTTTGTTTTTACAGATTTTAATTTGTATCTCATTTGTTAAGTTTGTTTCCTAGAAGGAGCCCCAGCTGAACGAATGCAGCTTGCATTGAAACAGAGGTGTGCTGCAGGGTGGTTCTCATGTAGGCAGGCACTCTTTTCAGAGCCTGTGTCTTGAGGACTTAAGTTTTGATTGGGGAATAAATAAATCCACGAGCTTCAGTGTCAAGAATACCTTTAAATAATGGAAATCTGCCCACTAGATGATTTTATGTATCCAAGCTCTGTGTCTTGAAATACCTCTAAATCCAAGGGATGAATATCTTCTAATACATTGCTGTGTTTCATAAGTCAGTCTCAGTCTGCTCATCACAGGAGAGATTTGATGAACTTCTGGTAACCTGTTTTGCCAAGGAACTTCTAGCTGTTGCTTCCTTAAGGCTGGCTTAATGCCTGGAAGAGCGGTGGTGCTGTTGCTAAGCACCTGTTACCTCACTCCTATTCTCTGACAGTTGAGAAGTCTGACTCTTGGGGCGGTTTGATGCACTCCCAGAAATTAGCACGAAAACACTGTTCACAGGCGATGGTGGAACTCAAGAGCTTTCCTCAATTCCCAGCACTTACAGGAGGTCTGACCATTTTGTCATCCAAGGTACAATTGTCATGTATCTTTGAGAAACAGTAAGAAAGGAGAGTGTCTGAAAATGACCTCAGAAAAAATCAGTAACCCTGCTTGGCTAGTTTAAGATGTATTTGTTTCTGAGCTCAGACCAGTATCAGTCATGACATTTTTTTCAATATCTTGGTCTTGGATATCACAAGGTAGTGCTTTTAGTTTTGTGTGAGACTTTAGTGCAGTTAGGACTTTGCTATCCATTATCAAGTTTTTCTGCACTGAAACCGGTATTGAGTCTTCAGTCCCAAGATGCCCCACTAGTGCAGAACCAGGAAATATGTGGGTCAAATTTGCAGAAGTTGGACTGAAAACACTTGAGCTTGTTCATTGTTGCATTATGTATTCAAGGTTTCATGGACCTGTTGGAGTGGGTCTAAAGGAGAGTTATGGATATGATCAGAGGGCTGGAGCACCTCTATGAAGACAGACTGAGAGAATTGAGATTGTTCAGCCTGAAGAAGAGCAGGTTCCAAGGAGGCTTTATAGCACTTTCCAGTACTTAAGGGGGGCTACAGGAAGGCTGTAGAGGGATGTTTTACAAGGGCATTGATAGGACAAGGGGTAATGGCTTTACACTCAAGGAGAGTAGATTTAGATTAGATATTAGGAATAAATTCTTTGCTGTGAGGGTAGTGAGGCGCTGGAACAGGAGTCCAGAGAAGTTGTGGATGCCCTGTCCCTGGAAGTGTTCAAGGCCAAGTTGGATGGGGCTTTGAGCTGTCTAGTGGAAGGTGTCCCTGCCCACAGCACGGTTTTTGGAACTCGATGATCTTTCAGGTCCCTTCCAGCGCAAACCATTTCATGATTCTATGACTGAACTGGAGGAAGCTCGATGAGCTGTATAACCAGTGATGAAGGGATGGGCTCATGGTTGCAGAGGAAGATTTTGGATACCTGTGACAAGAACTAGACTATGCAGTGAACTGGAAGCAAAACTGATGAGGCGGTGCTGAGTTATTAGTTAAATTGTATTTTAGTAATTTCTACAAAAAAGTGTCTCTTCAGCCCTCTTTCAGTCTCTTGCTTTTAGAATTAGCTGTCCATAAACAATCATCACATTTGCATTCTTAGAAAATTAGGCTGCTCTAAGGTGCCGTGAAGAGAGATAAATGCATGGTGACCAGTGTTGTCACCACCTCCTTTATTGATCTTCAGGCAGAACACAGCTGTCCTCGAGTCAATTTAGTAATTTTACCTAGTTGAATTGCTGAGGTTTGTTTATTTGAGCAAATGCCTAATTCTGTGATTCAGGTTTTCCAGCTCTCTTAGATCTGTTGTTTGTCAAGTTTTTCATTGTGAGTTAATATTATATCTGCATTAAATGTTTAAAATATTTTAAAAGGGTTGCTTTCTCTGTGCCTTGTCTTTTAAAAAAAATTACACCTTCAAATTAAAGATATGTGAGAGATTCTGCCACATATTTATGCTTTAGTGACTAATTTAGCATGTATAAAGAATTTTGCTTGTATTATTGATATACTTTTCAAATTAATGTTCTTTATTTTTCAAGGGAAAAAAAGCTTAATACTATTGTTAATTGCATAAAAGAATTAACATTCTCTAATACCTAGATTTAATTGGGTTTGGAAATACCTTAAAATGTATCTTTGATGTTTCTTGTCCCATGCTCGTCCCACAAGGTGGGTGCTGGATTTTTGCCTGCAGTTTGACTAGAGCACATTGGGTTTCATCTCAGTCTGAGCTTGAGCATGTCAGAAACTGAGCTCACAGGCAGCTCCTTCTCACCAGGAGCAGGGATGTGCGTGTGCAAGTGCCATGCAGCGTATCCAGAGTGAGAGTAAAAAAATAAAAGGGAGAAAAAAAAAAGAGGAAAAAAGAAGGGAAAAAAAAGACTGGCTGCAGCCTGCTGAGCATAAGCAGCTGCTGCTCGCTGTCTTGTGCTGTGAGAGCACCTTTCTGACAGGTTCTCAGGCTCGGCTCCGAGGTCAGCATGGGATTAGGATGGGAACCCACTTTGCCTCTCCTGACAGCTGCAATGTTTAGTCACTGCACAGTGACTTCAGCCCTGTGGCTTTTAAAGAATGTTTAATTAGTTTGCCTGCTATCAAAAATTATCTCAAGCAGAGACACAAACATATGTTGGAATTGGAGAAGACATAGTAGGGGGGCTGGTGAAGGATGGCATCCAAAACATTACGAATAATTTTTATATAGGCTGTTACACTGTTAAAATTTAAAGTTTTCATAGGTAGTAATCCTAAAGTGAAGAGATGCTTTTGTTCTATGTAATTATTTTTGAGACATCCCCTGAAAACAACATTTCTTCTCTAATGAAAAGTATGTTGAAGCAAACAAGTACGCTGCTGTTCTCTCCCGTGGAGTAAGAGCTTGGTGGGAACTTGAGGAGCGTTGGGAAGACACAAGTGCCGTTGTGCGAGGAGAGCCAGCCCTCCTCGCCAGCACACTGTGAGCACAAGCCAAGTTGAGCAAGTTTGTTATAGATAAAAGCCTTGGATCTCTCCTGCTTTTCCTTGGGACTCACAGTGTCTCGCTGTAAATTGTGACTCCATTGCACCCAGAAATACTTCCTGAAAACCCAACTCTTTTTCAAATAGCTTTTATTGCATGAAATGGATCAGCATCCCCTCCTTTGTAAGCTTTCTGTAAGAAAACAAACTGCATTTTGAAGGTGAAAAGCCTTTTCACTTAAATGTGTAGCTGTGTGGCTTGTGGTGGGAGCAGGGACACAGGAGACGAAACGTGGCAGCAGCCACTGGGTTTCACAGCCCGGTATGAGACACAACCTGCAAGCCACTGCTTCCACTCAGCTAAATCTCCTGAGAGTGGTGCTTCTGTAAGGGCATTTTCCCACCAGGAGGAAAGCTAAGGAGCCAGGGCCTAAGGAGAGCTCACTGGCCTATGGGGTGAGTTGCTAAATATTTAGGTTGCATTAGACCAGCAGAGACTGTGGTACAGAAATATATGGATACACATTTATAGGAACCCTAAAGATATATGCCCAGCTATGCTGACTGCAGAACAAATTGGGGTTTTTTTTCCTATCCTTGTCTTCTACTGTTTTTCTTACTTTCTTTTATTGACTGGTCTTAGAAATGTTTATTTTTTCCTACCATATAATTTGCAACTTCCTCATGGTATAGATAATCCCAATGAACCTCAGTCTGTATTTATTTTTTAAAAATTGTTCTGAATTAACATGATGTATACTTTTTAAAATACATCCTGAGTAACCTTGTGGCCTGTTTTTCATTTTTACTTGTCCTCCCCCCTGCTATTTAAAGCTCAATTAACTTTTTGTTAAAAGCTTGTAGGCTTTATGGGATAGAAATCTTATCACCTTGCCTGTTTGGTGCCTCTGTAGAATAAAATAGCTTTTCTTATTTGTGATCTTAGGTTCATATGAGGGGTAGATGACATTGTAAGGAAAACAGCCTGTTGCCTATCCTAGGCTGTACAAATAGCTGTCAATAAGATATACCTCTGTACAACTTGTCATGTCAAATTACTAATTTCTGTCGCTGACTTTGCAGTTCTCAAGAGGAATGTTGTAAATATTAATGAAACATGTTTTTCAATCTCCCAGTGCTATCGTAAACTATTATTCCCATTTTATGGAAAAAAAAAATTACAGCATGAAAACTGTAAGATGCTCATGAATATGGACATTTTTGGCAGGAGTAGGAAGTAACTGAATTTATAATGCCTGTGTTTTAACTAGGAGACATTATTCTTCCTGGCTGAAATTTGTTGATTCACATCATAATTGCAAAGGACTCTTCTGATAAATGGCATAAATGTTGCTATGGCTTCCCAGCATCTGTTTTCTGGCAGTCAGACTGTGGAGCAGCTTGGAGTTAAGTGAAGCATCTATCTCTGCTTGTGCCAATTTGCAGAACTGTGATGTAATGGAGGGTGTCAGCAGGATTCTTCTCTGCTTTATAGCAAGAAGAAGAACTCAACACTGCCTTCTTAATTAGTGTTTAAATTATTTTTTTGCTTACTTAAGGTTTTTAAGAATAAGCTAGGAGGGTTAATACTTCAATATGTGTAACATCCTGCATAATAGTATGTAGTTATATCATCATCCCTCAGCCAGTTGCTAAACATTGACTGATATTTTAACAAATATAACAAATATTTCTGAATGCTAAGATAGAAATGCTGTATATGGTCCTGTAAACAGGTGTTTTCTTATGTTTTGGGTACAAATGTGTACAGAATTGCACGTCTTTTTTTAAAAATACAGATTTTGCTATAAACCCTGTAGTTATTGTCCATTGTGTATTGTAATTGTTAGTGGGCTTCTTCTATTTTAGACTTGTTTGTAGGGAAAGGTTCCTATTAAAACTCATTTCAGAAAAGTAAAAGCTTAGTAAAACTATTGAACTTCTCCTGAGATCTGTAGAAACACATGGTACCAAGGGAAAGAAAATTGAGAAAGTCAGATTATTCTCCCGACCTCTGTACAAGCTGGAGATGCCACTTGTAGACTATAATGAAAACAACCTGTATGAAGCAGCACAGTAATTATGCTATGAATGGAGGAGCAGCAGCTTAAGACTGCTCTCTTCTCCACGGAGTGCATGTTGCTGTGTACTGGGCTGTTGGGGATTGGCCCCTCTCTGCAGTGTGCCTGGGAGTGTTTGTTATGTGAGATTTTGCTACCTAGGATTGCATATTTTGCTGACAGCTGTTGTTTCAGAGGTAGGCAGGAGAGTGTTCTTGTTTCTTCCCTATCATGTACATCCTCCAGTTCCCCATCGGCCTTCCTGTTGTGTCTCTGTTACTGCAGAGACAATACTCCACTACCTGTCTGATGGTAATCAAATGGAGAGTCTTTAGGAGAGCAGGAGAGTATTCAACAGCAGGATATTCTAGACATTATTTCTCTAAATCTAACTAAACTAGAGAAAACCCTAAAATGTGCTAAAAATCTCCATATCATTCACTGGTGTTCTGGGTGAATGGGGGAAGTCATCCTTTTCCTATAACTGCTGTGTTTTGACAGTCAGATTAGGAGTCTGGTCTTCAGTCAGGAGAATCATAGAATCACAGAACGGTTTGGGTTAGAAGGCACCTTGGAGACTATCTAGTTTGAACTCCCCTGCCATGGGCAGGGACACATTCCACTAGACCAGGTTGCTCAAAGCCCCATCCAAATAGCCTTGGATCCACAACTCTGGACAACCTGTTCCAGTGTTTCACCACTGTCGTCATAGATATGTCTTCCTTATGCTCATCCTAAACCTCCTCTGTTTCAGTTTAAAACCTTTGGCCCTTTTCCAGTCACTTTGTTAAACAAAGTCTGTCCCCATCTCTCCAATAAGCCCCCTTTCTATGTTGAAAGCTGCAATGAGGTCTCCCCTGGAGCCTTCTCTTCTCCGGTCTGAACAGCTCCAGGTCTCAGAGCCTTTCTTTGTAGAAGTGTTTCAGCCCTCTGATAATTTTTATGGTCCTCCCCTGGTCCTGGTCTGGCAGGTCCATGTCTCTTATGCTGGAGACCCCAGAGCTGCATGCAGTACTCCAGGTGGGGTCTCAGCGAAGCAGAATAGAGGGGCAGAATCCCCTTCCTTGAGCTGCTGTCCCTGTCGATGTCTTTCAGCTTGTGTAGCTTGCCATTCCTCTTCTCTAAATCTTTGGCTTTGGAAATATTTTGAAAATTTTTACTTAATTTCCTCAGCTTTTATTTCAGTATATTTTAGCATTCAATGCAGCAGATGTATTCCAGAAAGAAGGAAATGCCATTTCCATTTTGGGAAGAAATTTCAAAAATCGTTCATTTATGAGAGAGGAGTCAAGGGAGTTCTTGTCTAATAGAGTAGTGGAAGATAACATGATTGGCAGGGAACTAATTGTACCTTTGTATGTATGTAGAGTATTGATAAAAGTGTGGCGTGCCATACATGTGTTTCCTTTCATTAAGTGTGTTGTGCGAATCACAGGGAATTGACTAGGAAGCACTAATTATCAACCTTGGTTTTATGTATATTTGGGCCTGTAATGAGAAGTATGAGTGGTTAGTTTACTGTGTGCTTCAGTTCTGAAACAAAAACACAGCCAGCAGCATGATGAAGAGCTGTCCTCATAAATTCACTCAATTTGATACCAGAGTTGATAACAAAAATGTATTTGGTATTAAAACAGTGCATGGCAGGCATGCATAATGGTACCAATTATTTAAATGCACATTTTATGCAATATGTATAGTTATATCCTCAGTTTGAGGGAAAGGCAAAAGAAAGATGGAGGAGATTGAAACCACAGAAGCCCACCTGAACTTCTTTGGTTACACCATGTGCTGGTTATGTCATGTGATAGTTCTGTGTGGTCTGATGGGGAGGGTTTTTCAGTGGAATGAATTGTATTTGGACAGTCAGTACCTATGAGCACGATGTGTTATCTGCCGGCCGATGTCTTGTATACAGCTGTTAATGTTCATGTTACTACTGGTTTATCTGCAGTAGCAGTATTACTGAGCAGGAGGTAGGCATGTGAATATGAATGTTTCCTATGAAATAGGCATCTTTCAGCAAGGGCCCATCTCTGAAGTACTACACTGTGCTGTCAGCACTGGGGAGAAACCCATCACCTTGTGGGGCTTGACCTGAGGAGACTCCTTTGAGCAGATGAACAGCGGGACTCAAGGTACTTTGTGTGATGGGTCATCACACAGCCACAGGTTGCTGCAGCAGCAGCCTACAATGCTCACTTGTTCATAGTGACTTTGCAATGAAGTTGAGGAAGAATGTGTTACAGGTGACCAAGGCTGGGATAGAAAGTATCTGTAAAGAAGCTTTGTTCATTTTCTTGGTGTGTCATTTTTGGTATATGATCTTTAAACTTCACCAAAAGCCTAGAAATACTGAGGAGGGATAGTTAGTAATATTACTAGATTTAATTTTCTTTTTGTTTTTTTTCTCCTTGTCTTCTTGAATAATGTGAAGAAAAGTGTAGGATTTCTTTATCTAAAAATCTTCTTGATCAGTTTATTTTTTTTCTTAATAGTGCTGTGTGGAATAATCCAAGAGGATATGGAATATTTCTGATGATTTGAAGCTAGACAGTTTCCACTGTGTATCAGGTATTTTTTGTGGAAACATTTGAAAGGCCCAGTTTCTATTAAGTCAGTATACAGGTATTGGCTGTCACTGTATTCTGCCAGCAGCCCTGGGAGTTGTTCTGTTGCATTTATGCCATTGCCCAGCCAGTAATTGTATATGACTGGTTGAGAATAGAGATGGCAATTTCCAAATGGTGTCCTGGACATTTGTTCAGAAACTAAGCCAGAATCATGGAAAGGTGGGTCATCTCAGCTTAAGCTAAATGAAGTTTGGGGTGTTCTGGAGATCTGTGGAAGACATGGTATTGGTACTATGGGTTACGCTGTGGGCCTGAGTCAGAGATGCCTGACTGCATGGAAACCTAGCAGTCATGCCAGCCCTGTGCTGGTTCTCACAGGGGTCCTTTGTGCCTGAATCAGAGCTTTCTAACCCAGGAGCATCCCCCTGGTCTCACTCTGGAAATGGGACTCGAAGTTAAGAGGTGGCACAAGAGGAAAATACTGTGCTGGACTAAGTTTCTCATCCTGTCTTCTGCCCTCAGATTTCTCTCCGCTTCTGATTCTTGTGCCTCATATACTGAAGTCCAGCGAAGATCATATGATTCTGAGATGCCTCCATCTGTCTTCCAGTTCTGTGCCCTTTTTTCCTTGTTTCCAGCTCAAAGAGTCTGGTCAGTTCTGCTAGCCCTGTAGTTGCACTTCCAACAAGGAAGGGGATCAGAAAGCCCTTTGTGGTAGTAATTACATGTAACTTCTGTACCAGTTTGAGAATATAGCTTGTCCAGTGTTTGTCATCAGCTGCAGGATATAGATGGAGATTGCTTTTTCCTAAAGCAGTAAAAGCTGCATACAGTATTTATGTTATGCAGTAAATACAGACTGCTACATCTGCCTACTGAGTCAGAGCAGAGAAACAGGGCACATTTCTCTAATTTGTACATGTTGTGCACTTTTTCTCATGCACAAACATGCTCAAAAAGCAATCAAAGAGATCCTTATAGCTGTTTTCGAAATCTGACCAGCCACCAGGAACTGAAGAGTGCTTCATTTTCATCTTACATTTTTCTAAGTCCTTAATGTTGTTTAATGCATAGAGGGAATGGTATTTATGTAATGAACAGCTATGCCATGCTTTGAATAATTCACAAAGAAGATAGAATTCCCTATTTCTTCTTGGCATTGGTAGGATATCACTATATTAATATGCTTCACAGTCACAAATGAATGTAATTTTTTAGGATCCTATGAGCAGAGGCATATTTATCCCATATTTACCCCAGTTCACAAATGGACAGCTAAGGATCAGAGATTAAGGATGCAAGTATCTATTATAAATTCTGGGAATTATGATTACACATCTTGAGCCATTTCATCTTCCATTTCTCCTCTTACTTTGATACCTAGTACTCTTCCTGCAGCTGTATGAACCAAGCAGCTGCCTTTGCAATCAGAGCCAGTATTAGATACTGGCCTGTGCCTCCAGCACTTTTCCTTCAGCTGCATAGGCAGGCAGGCAGCTGCTTTTATGTATTAATATGTGGAGTTGGCATTGCTTATTAAGGCAGCTGCTCGGCTGCCCTTACAGCTGGAGGAAGAGTGTTTCCTACTAGGAACAGCTCATAGGAGTGGAGAGACTTCAAAACAAGGAGGGTATGGCCTGGCTTTTCATCTCTAAGCTATATTGCTTAGGGCTGTGAAACTGTGTGATTTCATTAGGAAGCGTATACAATTAATGGAAGTAATTGAATACGTCGACGTTACCTATCAGTTTTTCTTCTGCATTTTATGGGTTTAGACTGGTGACAGAGGTCACCATGTGACTTGATTTTTTTCTAAGGCAGAAATATTTATATTGCTTAAATTTAACCAATTGAGTTGAAGTTTTGTATGGAATATAAAAACCGGCAGCCCTGCCTCCTTTAATTGCAGAATTAGTATTAGTATCTGTTCAGAAAAGTTTTAGCATCTTTTTGCGGTTTTCATACACAGAGGTAAAATGGGAAGTCATGCGTGTCCATCCTTGCTCGTAGCAGTTGGTTGTTTTTTCAGGGTACTTCTGTGGGTTTTAAAGATTCAAATGAGTTTGAACCTTGAGTTCTTACTTCTGCCCTTATTTAGAGAAAAAAACTGAGAGCTTGCATTACGGTTTGTGCAGCCTTTGACAGATGAAAGCTCTACTCTGCTGTCTTTCATCTGGGTATCAACAGCCAGTGGCAGCTTGGTTTTAGAAGGCCTTGTCCATATGAAACTTCCTCCTGTCAAATTCTCGAGTAACATAAGGCTTAGATGAAAAGAATGGGGATTTGTGAAAAGCCTGAAAGTGCTGTGTGTGACATAAAGCCATGCCATCATTGGTAAGTGACATAAAGCCCATGACTAAGCTACTTCAGACTTTGTGGACGGTGTTGAATGAAGTAGCAAAATTCTGCAGAGAGCACCGAAGTGCTTCTGGAAAGAGGAAAGCAGTGGAGAGAGAGTAAGCAAGGCGATATTTAATATTCTGTTCAGTGGGCAAAGCAGGCATCAATGGTGCAGCACTGTACACCTCTTGAGTATCTAGCGAGCTTTCATGTGGGGCTAGTGAAACAAAAGAGGTCTTTGAGGAGTAAATAGGAAAGCGTGAGAGGACCTCAGTATGGATGGGAGCACGTTCCTCTATGGGATTGGGAGTCCTACGCACCATAAGCTGCTCTTGGAGCGTAAACAAACACCTCTTGGAAGAATGTGGCATGCTTTTCCTTTGATGTTGCTGAGAGGTTTTGAAGTACGTGTAAGAAGTAGTCTTCCTCTTTTTCACACCCACCTCCTCACACCACATAGTTAAAATTAGTTTCTGCTCTTTCCTATGGTATTTGCAGTATGTTGAGTGAAAGTGTTTTCTATTTTTTTTTTTGGCTATAATGAAAATCACTTCTCCCTTCAAAAGTCTTCAGACCAAAAGTTAAGTTTGTCCAATACTATTTTTAGGTGCCAATTCAAAGAAACATTATTATTGAGTGTAATTTCTCCTTTGATATACAAATGAGGTTCTTTTGATGTGGGGTAGTTGTTTCCATAGCAAAGCAACTCTTCAGGGCAGTTCATTATTAGCAAGCAATTGTTAAATGTATTCATCTGTTTGTACCATGTAGGCAAAAGTGATTGTGGTACTCCCAAAGTAAGCTTTGTCTCATACCCCGTGGTCTTTATCTCCTGTTACATGTCCTGCTGAATTCTATCGGATTTTGATTATTTGGAATTAAATTATCCGCTGTCGTTTTCCCTTGCTGGTTGTTTATTTTTCTTTCTGTGCTGCAGAAAGTGTCAAGCATTTCTGAAGGTACATCGCCTTTTTTTATGTAGTGTTATCCTGTCCAGCGTCTGGACAATACCTTGAAATTTGACAGGGGTGACCTTCATCAGGGAGGTGCCTCGTGCTGCTTGCTTGATCGTCCATGTAGTCTGAGCTAAGGCAGCAGACATTTGGACAGATACATGGATGTCTTTAGTGTCTACTGTTTCTTCTCCCAGACCAAAGGCAACTGGAGCATTAACAGCAGAAACTCACGTCCTGCAGCCCAGTGAGGAAGGATTGATAGCAGCCAGGAAGAAACACTGATTTCTAGATTTGTTTTATTTCTCTTGGTCAGAAAAAGAATGATTTGCATTTCACAGTCCCTTGATCACTGTGCCAGTTGTCAGTCATATGATTAGAGAATCGAGTACCATTTTTAGTGTCAGATGGTAGTTTGCATGGGGTGCCAAGAGTAACAGCTAGTAGTAGTGCCGATCTTCCCAGGGGAAGAAGAGAAAACTGAACTGGGATTTAGAAGAGTTGGGCTCTTCTTTCTGCTTTATGCTGTACTTCTACAGCAGTAAAACCACTGGTGTTGAGTTAAACGTGAATGTTTACCTAAGGGGCTGAATTGCAAATGTTGGAGAAGCTTTTTTGATTTTTATCTTTAGCCGTTGAAAGCTTTTTTTGCCACCTTAACTTTCTTACAGCTTTCCCTCATGTCATAAATACCAGAATTAACAAAGTATTAAAGGAAGTTTATTTCATCATTTCTTTTTTAATTATTTCAATATGAAAATAATTAGTGCATGGATTCGAATCCTATTTCTAGTCTAGAAGATGATTCAGTCATTTCTTTTCATCTTGGCTGGAGGAAGAACAAAAAAAATTGGCTTGGTTTAGACAATTAGCTTTGATATTTGGTAAACAAGCTCAGCTGTTAGGATGGTGAAACTGTCAGAGGGTTTAGTCAGGGCCAGTTGTAAAAAATCTTTGCTTCACAGAAGGTTCTTGAAAACAAGTTGGATGAATTTTTCATCAGCGGTAACCTCCTTTGGTGTAAAAGATAAGACTTGATGTCTCATCCCACCTTTAATTTCTCTGATTTTGGTCAAGTATTTAGAAAGTAGCTGGTCATTAAAGACTTGCTTTTGAGACACTTTGAGGCAAGAACAGTAGAAAATCCAGCATTTCAATATAGTAAGTGCAGTAAACATTTCAAAATTCCTGAAATAAATACTTCTTTTTGCTGTTTGTAAAATACTGTCTTTTTTCGAAGCATTCGCGTTACCTTCTAAGTGACCCAGATGAATGATAAATGCTCATACATACAATCTCAAAGTAATCTGCTCAACTTCTTTTGTAAATGACCATGAAATAATTAGGAGTCAGATGGGGAAGCACTTGGCTGAATTACTGATACAGCTATTACTTGGGATTGATTCTGCCATCTCAGTTTGATTTTGTGCGTTCCAGTCAGCTCTCATTCCTTTCCATTTGCTTGATAATTGTTGGAAGAAGCTGAGGTGGTCAACCATATGACCTTATCTCTAAAACAATTTGCTATCAAGCTTTGTTAAACTGTAACTTGAGTAAATATCTTCTGGCTCACCAAAGGCTTGTGCTATTTAACAAGAAATAAGCTTTTGTTTTGGTTTCTCAACTTCTGGTCCTCCAATTTCCTGTTTTTCTCATCTTTGCTTCTTACTGAAGAGTGAACACTACTCACAGCTTTGTACCTGGGTTGTTTTCTGTTCAAGCTTGAAAATGTTAGGGAACAAAACCCAAAAAGATGTGAATATTCAGTATCACAATCAAATAACAGTATCTGATATGAACCTACACACACATTATAGTTTAATTAAAATCTGTCACTTAGTTAATACTTGCGTGTGCACACATGCACAAGCCAGTTGACTCCTGAAAGGAAAACTCTTGAAGGAGGTATATTGTTATCATTGAATGTATCAGTTAGTCATTTCATAGAAGCTCTTTAGATATCAAAATCAGAAAATAAGTATTGAAAATGCTTAAGAGTTATTAACTTACTTTTTTCCTCATTACTTAGTATGACACACTCTAGCAGCTTGAGTTACAGCAGTCTCACTCCCATGTGTTGGAGGATGGCATTTTTCAGACTAATACACTGCTACTCTGAAAAATCTAAATATTTTTAGTCTTTTTGAGGATGCAGTTTAGTTGCCTGCATTTGATATCAAACAGCTGAGCTATATATTACTGCACAACCTGCGCAATCACTGTGCAAAGCAGTTTGCTGTGAAACTTTTTATTTTGCTATATCCACAGCATAAACTAAGGATAAATCCCAGCTGTTTGAATCTAAAGTTCTTTAATTTCACTAGTCCTCATTTTTATGTGGATTTTTTTTTTTTTGCCTTGTACAAATTTCTACAAAATATTAGTTCTATACAAGATTTTTAGTCCACTGTTACCTTGACAATTGTTATGTATGAACATAAAATGTAGCTGTAATCACAGTGGTTCTTGTACTGCGCTGTCAAATGACAGAAGTGTTACGAATTGTTCTTTTTACATCACAAAGATAGATAAGCATGTATTTGACATCTGGGCTATGATGCCCATATTCCAGGAACATTCTATACTTCCTTGGTCTCTTCCCCAGTCCTTCCAACAAAAGTAATTTGGTTTTCTAAGTGAGGCTGCAACATTCAAATTATGCCTGATAAAGCTAGAAAACAACCACTGAAATAATTATTTGGAGCTAAATCTGTTCTCTGTATCATTACATAACATGAGTGCAAGGCATTAACTGTTCAGGTGGCAAAAGGGAACCCTTGGAGTTCCCAGAGCCGCTTTGCTGTCTCTGTTGCAGCACCAAGGTTACAGCAGCTGCTGTCTTACCAATACCCCAGCTCTGCAGTGCCTGATCCCCCACTGCCATTCAGAAGTGATGCTGCTGTGTCTCTTGACCACAAAAATTGCTCTTGGTGATGCCTTAGTTAGGATTTTAGCTTTTATATTTTCATATGTTTGTAATCCTGCAATTCTTTAGTGTATAACTCCGAACTCCGTATAGAGTGTTAGCAACTGCTTTTCCCATTTTGGTCAGACACAACAATTCCTCTCTAGGCTTGAGAATCAAGGACACCTCACTGTTTCAGGCCCCGAGAAATGTAAACGGAGGTGAGTTGGGGGGAAACAAACTAGGAGAATGGGACTCCACTGCCTGAAGCTGTAATTGGCCAATTAACCTCTGATATGCAAATAGACAAAACTTATATCTGTCCGAAAAACGTGTGACTGTGTCCATCCTGGGTGTAGTCTCTGCGAAACTCCTGCACTGCCCAAGGTGTATCCTGTGAAGGCCTTTCAATAAATCCCTGCCCTTTATCCTTTCACTCTGTCCAGCCTCTGTTCCAGGGCAGCCTCTACAAGGCATCATTGGGACAGAGAATCCAATGCGCAGACAAATCTAAGTCCCCTGCCAGGGATTTCCAGTTCCCACCCAACAGTAATTGCAGTGCTAGTTGAACTCTAGAACTTCTGTGGCTTCTTTCTGATTTTTACTGCAGTTGTTGAAGCAAAGCCATCAATCTTGCATTTATTTGCTTTTTTTATTGGGTGTTAAGTGTGGCAAGTTGCTAAAATCCTATGTTAAATAAAGCTGACTTTTTAGATATTAAATTTTTTGTATATTTATACATTAAGTTTTATTTATATATTATAAACAAAAGTACATTTCATAAATTAAAATTGTTCCTATGCAAAAACGGATACTTTACGTTTCAGTAATTGCTCCTGTTTTGTCATATCATATTACTGGGAAGCTTTGATTTGATCGAATGTGTTCTGCTTATGAAAGGCAAAACAGATTAGGTTTTGTAAAAAGAAAGTCGAATCAAGTATTACAATATTTCTATTTAAGTCTTTTTATTTACAGTGTGGAATAAGTAGTGGCCTTTTAACTGTCACATTTTTCTTGGTGTTATTTGTGTCCGTCCATCAGTACTGGGGTTGAATAACCTCACCTTAACCAGCACGCTTTCTTCTAAGTTTCTTCTGGTCGTTCATGTAACTTCCTAAGTGAGGTTAATGCTGAAACTGGGCAGAGTGAGATGTGGCCAGGACAGGGTGCAAGTGCAGCGTGATTTAAGTGCAGTGTGCTCGTTACATAAACAAGGTGCTGAAATAGTGTCAGCCTCACTGGAGTTTGGTTTAAGGTTTGGGTCCATCAGCTTGGGGGTGTGGTGGTGACAGCGCTGGAGGTGCATCTCTGTGTCCAGGTACTTCTGCACTGTGTCCTGGCCACAGGTTAAATTTCTGCAGGTGATAAATAGCTGAGCAGGTACTGATGATCAGTCCTGTAGCAGCCTAAACCTGCACCTGCCTCCTGGTGCTCAGCCCTGCTTGGGCTCTACGGGTGTTTTATCACCCACCTAATCTGAGCTCGTTCCCAAGTATAAGAGAAACTGAATTTATCCTGGGTGACCGAATTCCTGTTCTTGCTTTGTATGGCCGTTAATGTTATAACTAACACCACGGACTTCAAAAGTGATCTACTTCAGGTATGGTATTTTAAAATGCACAAGTAAATCCTTTCAGAGTTGATAACATTTTAATGAAATTGACACATTAGTAGGCAAAATCATTTATGTGTAGTTTTTACTTTTCCCTATGTGAGAAAACTTCCAGAACGATTGTTTCTACCCCAAGAGTATTACAAATTGCTTGGACCATCAATACTTTCCTTAAATCTTTTGTGGAGTACAATAAACCTCCCTGTCCTTTTTATAGGGAGAGTGGTAGAATTTCACCTGCCATTTAAAATGCAGATAATACATTGTTTGGAGGAGTTTGTTTGAAAAGGTAGGTTAAGCTGGACTGAGTCATCGCCAGGGTGCTCTGTGTGTGTGCATGTATTGGGAACTTGATACTGTGGGAAAGCTGCAAGGCGCCTTCTAAGGTGATGGAAAAGAAATACTGTACTACAATTAGTTTTACTCACAAACAAGAATAGGATTTTGTTATCATGATTAATTGCATCTTACCGTGTTCCACCAGTAGGTAAGCAATAACAGGAGCTGGAATTCTTGGATGATAGCAGGAAAGAAAAGACTAAGTGAAAGGTACGGAAGCAGTCTTAAGATCTCCCTTGCTTTCCCTAACAAATATAACCACAGTCTCCAGCTTCTGAGATAGATGGAAGTGTTAAGCAAGTCCATTTTCAGTGACAGAGCTTATTTCAAAATGGGTTGGGACAAGCTTGTTCATTGTTTTATTAGTGTTACTGAATCTTTAGTATAAAGTTGGCATTTGAAAGGAGGACTGCCTTTAGTACAAGATTCGTTTCTAACATTTTGGGTTCACATTTTATTCCAGGCTTATAAACTTTGAATATTCCATCTTCTTTCATTTGCTTTAATAAGATCCCTCCAATATGAAACACTGGCAAAGCTTGTTGTTTTTTGGGGTGATAAGCAGCGAGATTTTCAAGGAAGCTTGGGAAAGAAAATCAGTAAAAGGTTTAAAATGGAAAACAAAAAGAGTATGTGACCTGGAGAAGTAGATGGAAAGGTGATGAATGTATATGCTGGGCTTCTTTACAATTATTTCCACTCTGGGTCTTGTATGCCACCACTCTAAGTCTGCAGTAATTCACTGGCAGAATGTGTTTAGTTTACTATTCCAGAACATCTTCAAAACCTATTAAAATACAGAACTCATTCTTACTTGTCAGAAACTAAAGGTGAACATACCAGACATGATTAGTTTGTTGTAAAACTGTTTCCTGCATCTGTAAAAAGGCATAGTGAATTTTATAAGTTTTTGTAATCTCTGAATTATTGAAATATCATTTCATATCATTTATATTTCACCTAAATGTTCAGTAGAATCTTTTGCAGAGAAAAATGGGAAGGGGGCTTCAATATTGTTTGCATATTATCAAGGGCTGGGTGTAGAGCGTACAGAATATACAGCAGTTGCAGGTAACATGGAAAATGAGACAGAATTTTAACTGCTTCCATTTTCCAGTTCAGGAATGCAGGATACAGGCCAAGGTGCTTGGTCTGCTAGGAGCTGGTATGAACATTAGCTAGGAAAAATGTTCTTATTGAGTGCTTGTATCCCACAACACCAGCTAGAGAAACTTTTGGTGCCATTTTTAAAATCAAATAAATACTGATAAGGAGAAGGGAGGCAGCGAAGGAAGTTACATGAGGAGTTTCAGTTAAAGTGTCTAAAGTTTGAAGGAAAATATGAAGAGTAGAGTGGAAATGTATTACACTAATAAGAAAGAGTTACTGCTCTGAAAAAAAGTCCAGCAAATGAGAGATATTGCCTCCCTACTTTGTTCATTTGTTCTTCCTTATTTTACTTGGTTTTAGGGGTTTAGTTTTGTTTTGGTTTTTTTATCTCCAGTTCAGCAGCCACAGTTGCAGACACATTGCAGAACTGTATGCATAATCCCACAGAAACTGGTAAGTTTATCCATGTTGGTGGCAGGGACCACAGAATTCAAGCACTAGTTTGCAAATAATTCAGGATTTGCTGTCTGTACACATTTGTACAAAACCTAGCACAACAGTGCAATCGTACTCTGGAACTAGGAGGATTTAGCAATAACTATGAAGGGGAAAAAGAAAATTCTCTAAAAATCACATGACTTTCTTGCAATTGACTGACTTCATTTTAATCTTGGTTTTATGAGCACTCACTACTTTCACTGAAAAATGCAAAATGAGAATTAAAATATGTTGTCTGTTCATACACAGATTCAGTATTAAGCGATTATTTTTATTTTCTGGTAGTTTTCATTCATGCACAGAACAGGTGAAGCATTTTTCTTTCACGCACTGTAAGCTCAAGTAAGTCCTCCAGTTTTAGTAAAATATTTAGTTGTGTTTTATCTATGTGAGTCCTAGTTTGGACGTTCTTTGCAGTCACCTCTTTTCCAAGGTGATAAGGATGGAGATATCCAGTTCATTCCATTTGCCAGGATCTCTTGGCTGTCGCAGGATGTTTTAGGAAGGACACCCAAGTGGTTCCATGCAGATGCTGGCACCCACTCACCTCAAGCCCCTCCAGGTGCGTGCTGGTTTTTTGCAGCGCTGTGTTGTAGCCATTCGCATCCCGAGCTCCAGCAGGACATACTGGCTGACCTAGAGGTGACTCTTCCCGTTCAGGTATCATTAGACCTGCGTGAGTACAACCTTCTGGACAGCGGAGTAGAGTGAAAAAATGTGTAATCATTCTTGATTTGGCAGCGTCAGGGCTAAACGAGAGCTAAAAAATTTTCCTTGTCCTGAACTGATTCTCTGAAAAGCCACTTTCACTGTGCCCCTTGGAGACCCTGATAGTGGGAATCTAGTGCAGCTGTATCAGGTCTGGCACCATAGAGAAGCAGTTTAGATCTGTGTGGTTGGGTAGTCAAGAGACTGTCAGAGATGTTTGGACTAATTCTACGCCCAGGGAGCCCTGCCAGACCTGAACTCTGCACAGTTGAGTCATTCCGCTCTGCATTGAGCTTCCTAAAGTGCTAGACTGATGTTTCCAAATACAGACTAAGATGTCGAGGACACCTCTCCCAGATGACAGAACTGTTTTATTCCCTTGCTTTGTGGACAGGAATTGTAGGAGCTCCTGTAACTCAGTTTTCTCTCTGGAGAAGGCACACTAAGATAGTGCATACCGTTACCTGAAAATTCTTTGTCTTATGTGCAACAGGTATGTCAAAACCTGCCTATTTTGCTGAAGCACGTTCCTAGCAAGGTGAGTGTTTGAGAGTAGGATTGAAAAGCTGAGTTTTATTCCAGATTTGCACCTCCTGGCTCCATTTTCCCCTTCAGAAGGAAAAGGATGTAATTTCAGACTATCGGTAAAAGAGTTACAAGTATTTGGGGAAACAGATAAGTCATTGCTAATTGATTCCCTGGCCTCCTGCTCCCAGTTTTGGATGTGCTGGCATTAAAGCTGAGGCGTAAAGCAGTTTGAGTTAATGGTCTCTGTCAGATGATTAGATGACACCACACATGTTGGAACAGAGTAGCTAGAGAATGGGCAGGAAGAAAAGGAGAATGTGGCATTAGCAGGCATAGCTCCAGGAAAAAAACCTTACAGTTTCTTCTGACTTTTGAATGTAGCCAGAACTTGAACATATTTAAATGAGACTGGACCAGGACAATCCATCAGTAAAGAATTGTTTGATTGTGTAAATTGTAGATTAAGTAGGTCTTATAAAAACAAAATAAAAATGCTTACTGGTAAGTGATGGTCTTTGCCCTTGGTAGAGGGGATTTTTATAATAATTTGCTTCCACTGGACTGGTTTTCATTGCTTTACAGCATTAATTTCATGGTAGTGCAAGTTCGTGGTTTACATTCTCTTATGCTGCTCTCCAGGTGGCTGAGTGTTCAGAAAAGCAGTAGTATTTGTACTTTTTTTGTCTGATTATTTTTTCCTTCTTTTTAAGCTTCAATTTATTTATAATCAAAGCCCATGAATGCATCCATCATGTAGGAGACATTTTACTATCTGTAGTTCAGCATTTCATCAATTTCATTATTACAGTCATAATAATTTATGATAAAGGGACAAGTAGACCCAGAATCCTCATATTATTTGATGAAATGTGAATGTAGGTGTTTAATGCTTAAAGAAATTATTTCTGATAAAAATAAATCCGAGCTAAAACTAGTCATGTGGGAGAAACTTAACCCTTTTCAGTGGGCTTGGGGAAGTAGCTGATAACTGCTGCGGCTGTTTGACTCCTTTGTTCAGATTAAAAAATAAATTAAAAGGAGGAGGAAGGGAATGAAAGAACGTTTCCTTACCATGCAGTCACACAAGCTATTGTCTGTGAGCTCCCTGCCCCCATCTCTTTCACCCAGGCACACACACACACACACACACACAAAAAGCCAATTTTGTGTCCTTCTGAGCACACAGATGTTCCTCTTGGCATCCCTACAGTATGGATAGGGGGTTTTTTGCAGGCACAGAATGTGAGGCTTCTTTGTTGGAGACAAAGTGTTGCCTGTGGTGGGAATTGCTGCAGTGATGGGAAAGTATCGTAATGTATTGTTGAATTACTGTGTTTTTTACCCCAGTAGAGACAGTGCATTAAAGTAGCTTTGTGGGCAGTGAATTGTTTGAGCCAAGCCTGGCTAATAACACCCTCTCCTTGGCAAGCAGTCACACAAGGTATGGTTGGCATAGTTTGGATGGTCACAGGATTTGTCCCAGGCATCTGCAGCAGCTCTGCTGCCTTGAGTACAAGTCTTAGCAGCCGCATGTGGTGAGCTAACGAGAGTGCTCTGACTGTGGAGAGAGAGCAGTCATACTTTCAGCTCTTCGTTTTTTAGCATTAGGAAGATCTGGTATGATACAGGCCTTCTTCTGAATTATTTTTAGGACATCTGTTCTGGATTTTCTGTATAAAGGGTCTAAGAAAACAGCTTAAAATTTTTAAATTAATTTCTAAGTAAAATTAGAAACTAATAGCATTAAGTGTTTGTCTGAGCCTGTATACAGAAAAGGGTTCAAATTGTTTCTTGTGCTAAAGTCTGCCGGAGAACATGGTTCTTCTTTGGGCACAGTTGATGACATTGTCTACCTAAATCTCTGAATCCAGCTCTTCTGTTGTTGATGGTACCAAGCACAAGGAACACAGACTTGAAAACTGGGGGTCTAGATTAAGTTCCTTTTGTTCATATCGTGTTATTTTTTTATCTCCATTCTTCAAATATACACACATTTTGTCATGACTTTGACTCTTTTGGCTGTCAGTTTTGTACCCCTATAATAAATCTCTGGTGTGAAAGGTCTACCTATGTACATCCAATTGAAAGACTGCACAGTTTAAGTTGGAGAAAATGGGGTCCAGAAAGAGCTTATAGGTGAAAAATTCCTTGAAGAAGCTGCTTCTAGGAAGAATTTGGAGGTGGGACTGTAGAGGGGAAAGTTACCTGACTCTCTGTAATAACCATTAATTATTTTATTTCTCAGTTGCTTCCTCTAATGACGGAATCTCTATTCCTTCAGTTTTCCCCTAGGTACCTTTATCTATCTCTAATTTTGTCATCTTGGAGAAAGATGTAATAATTTAAGTTTCTGTAGTTCTTTCATCTTTCCACATCTAGGGAAGAAACCCCACAGCCTTATTTGGTATTTTTTCTCAGTCCATGTGTGTGTGTTGTGTTTAATGATAACTTAGTGGTTCTCTATTGAGCAGAAGACAATAAAGCGGTTATAGAAGAAGGCGTAAGCCAAATGAGTAGATCAAGAAGATAGCTCTTGTCCTTGTACAGTGTAACAACAGTTGTTGCTAGTTAATTTCCAGGTGTACTCCACATACTGAATGCAGATCTGCTATCATGATTACACCTACTTTTTACTATTTTTTAGTAAGCTTTTTTCATCCTTGAGGCCTCTTTCCTGTTTGTCTCTCCAATTTCACTGAATTGCATAGACTGTACTTATTCTAAGCTTTTCCCTCTTCTTTCATTCCCCTTTTTAAAATTGTAAGCATGCTCCTGTTTCAGTGTCAGTGTCCCCTAAACAGAATTCCCTTTGCAAACCCTTCCTACCCTTCTGCTGTCTTTGGTGTTAGGAACCCAGTACACGTTCTGATGTGGTACCCAGCAGCTTTCCCTAGAGGCCCCTCCTTGTCTACTTCCAACCTGCAGCTGCCATTTTTGCCTGCATGTTTCTTTTGATTTATCCAACTGTTCATTTCTTCTTTATTGCCTCCAAAACTAAATTTTCTGAAAAGTTCCTTTTGATAGTTATATTCACTGATAGTCCATATTTCCTTAACCTCAAGCATTATAGCATTAGGTCAACCTTTGTGATTTCTAGTATCTTAATAGTGTCTGGTAATACCTTGTTTCATGCTCTTTTGGATGTTTTTTCCCTCCATTTAGTATTTCTAAAAGCTGCCCATGGCAATCTGAGCTCACTCCTGACATCGTGTGCAACAAGTGAGTGGCTTGTTAGGTGACATTTCTCACTGGTAATGCCTTGCCTAGACCCACCAGGTTCTTCATGGATATTCTTTATATGTTTTCCTCATCTGTTTCACAGTTGCATGAAGGACATATTTTAAAAATCCGAAACACATTTGAACACTGTCTGTCTCCTGACTCTGATTAAGATCTATTAATATATTAGGGTTTTTTAGCAGAAAGTGGAACCATCAAATACAAAGGCAAGTGTGTAGCATTCTGCAGAGAAGTGAACCTTCCCTGTGCTTCACACTCTTCCTTGCCAGATCTGGAAAATCAAACTGACAGTGTCAAACTGGTTGCATTTTTAAGGCACCATTCCCCTATAAGATTTTCCTGTTGTCTCTAAATAGACTTCTATTAACTGTGAAAGCCATTGGAATGAATAACACAAGTGTTAACTTACAAAGAAATGTTCTTGACCAAATCTGAAAATGTTCCTTTAACAGGAGCACCATGAACTCTTTTTCATCAAAAAGTCTGTTCAGTGTTAGTCCGTACTGTTCATTTATAATCTAAGTAGCTGAGATTGTTCTTGAGGCATTCATATAAATGGATACTAACAAGGAATTGAAACTTCAAGAAATATTTTTTGATATACCTTAAAATGTTGGGTAATGTTCTCTGGTGTAGAAATGCAGGCATATGTTCCAGATGTGCACACTTGGTGATGTTTGAAGATGGTTTAAGAGCACTGGAAATAGGTTTATAATCTGTTGTTACAAAGGGACTTTTTCTCTGCCAGAGCCCATTTTATCTTCTTTTAGCTTTTTCAGACCATACTGTCAGACATTTTTAGCTAAAATCTTTAGCTGAGTGTCTTGCAGTTGTCCAAGCAATCTGCATATGCTGCACGTTACAGACCAACTGTTACATAAATGTGACTTGACTTTTGCCCCAGTGAACAGTAAGAGTGACTGAGCAAGCCAGAGGGCAGATGCGACAGGCAGTGCTTTGTGCAGGCACCAACAGCCACAAGGAGAGTTGGGGAAAGACTAGGGAATAAGGACGTTCAGGGAAGAGGCTGGTACTTTTCAGCAGCCCTTTGGGAAGGAGCAGTCTTCCCTTGGCCTTAGCTGATTGATAAAGAGGAACCATATGGTACCTCCAGCTCCTCTTGTCTTAGAGTCCCATTCAGTTCTTCCTCCTTTTCGCTCAAGTTCATCAACTCTCTCTACAGACCTCACCCACATTCTCCAAAGTTGTACTCTCAACCTGCGGGTCCTCCAGACCCCTCTCTCCCTGCCCATTCTTCCTCTGAGACCTCAAACCATTAGTGCCCAGCCTTCCCTCATCTTAAACACTTTTTGCATCTCTCCTTTTGCATTCACTTGCAACTGAGAATTCAGGTGTATGCTTCAGCTGTTCAACAGCTCTGTTTTCTGTCTGTCTTTGTATGCCAGCTCTTGCATTAACATGGTTACCAGCACTCGCTGACACTGGAACAGCCATTGTAGCCTCCCTACATGTCTTCTGCATGCAGCTCTCCCAAGAAAAAAGAATAGATCCAATTTCTGGCAATGATGAGGTTTAAATACAAATAAAGAACATGGACAGTACTTTCCATCAGTGCAGATGGGACCATCAGAGCAGCGTTAGAAGATGTGTCTGCAAAAACCTGCTGACAGTATGTGAATTATCCTGGTTTGCTGAGGATTCTCCTGTGTGACAGCTACTCCAAGCTGTACAAAGCATGAGGGTGGAGCCCCAAAGGTGGGCAGGTTTTTAAATTCATTGTCATTGTTCCCATAGCTAGTATCATTACCCAGATAGTAAGGGAGAGTCTGATTTGAACTTTGATAAGAACCATGTCTGAAGTATCAAAATGTACTATTTATAATCCCTTATAAGTGACCTGCCAGGATGGCTGGTGCGAGGGGACTGGAATCAGCTGAATGAGAAAACTGAGAAGCATTGCAAGAAAAAGAGGACAACTGAACTTAGCTGGTACTGGTGAGAGAGAAAGTTATGATGGAGTAAGAAACTGAAAAGAGAGTGAGGTTGGCTGGATAAATGGGCTGGGACTAGGACGAGTAAGGAGGCAGTAAGTAAGAAGGGGCAAGAAAATAAGTCTAATAGTTTTCTGTGGGATAGAAAAAGAAGGCTGGAAATGCCTGGTCCGAGATCTCAGGGAGACAGCAAAAGGCCAGAGAAGTTACGATTTAGGAAACTGAGTAGGTGTAGAAAGGGAGTAAGATTGAGACCACATCTATTAAGAAAATGAGGACAGTATTGTGGAAAGTGAATTTGAACTGTGGAGGGCTGAATATTTAGGACTATGTACATGAAAAGTACCTGACTGAGACAAGGTCTCAGCATGGGAAGGAGAAGTGGTAGGAATTACAATAGTGATTACTTGTGAAAAGATGGATAAAAGAATGTGAGCTAGACCGTACTTCACATGAGTTTGTTTTTTGTTTTTTTTTTCCACTTGGCTACCTTTATCTTTCATCTTTTAAGCAGTTTGCCTGGCTTCTGGTGCCCGTAAGCATAAAGGGCTATGGGGCTTTTATTGTTTTGTAAAATAATTGGCTATTTTTTTATATATATTTAAATATATAGTCTTTATTTTTTATCATTTCGTAAGTTACAAAGCAATATTTTAATCAAAATAGTTCATTTCATAGTTTAAACAGTGGAAAAAATATAAAAATTTGGACTACAGACTCAGATTTCTTTTTTCTTTCATTTTCCTCTCAAGTAAAAGGATATGCTTTACATTATAGACTGAGAAAGCAACTGGCATAAATTACTGTATGGTGACATGACTATATCTGATACAAGTTCTTAGATGACAGGAGCCACCTCTTGCAAGTTTCATTTGTCAAAGCTTACCTCTCTGTGCCATGGAGAAAAGGTTACAGCATTCATCTTTGATGTGATATGAAGTACATTTTAAAATACAGATTATTCTGTGGATTCCTTCCCTAAAAATAGGAATGATCGTGTACCAAAAGCTTTAGTGAATGCAAATTGATTCTTGCAGATACTGTAGCAAAAGTTACAGCAAGATTTTTTTTGGTTGTTATAGTAATTAAATATTGGCTACTTTGGGGTTTTGTTTGAATTGAGGACAAGCATGTTACTTTTTAGAAGTGATTTACAAGTAATAAATTCTACTGGGACTCTTAATGTCCATACTGGAGCAGAATTAGATTTAAATATTTGACACCTTTGGCTGTATTCTTTTGCTGTCACAGACATAAATGCCATTGATTATTGATATCATGGTAATAGCAGAGCGTGACAATGTCTTCACAATGGCTTGTTTGATGCTTTTCTGTGACAATCAGAAAACAATTCTTGTCAGGCTTTGCATTTACCTTCTTTTAGCAGTAGGAATGAACACTTACATGTTTCAGTCACCTATATCTGTGCCACTTTCAGTCAGCTGTCATCTCAATAGCCGACAGTGGAGACACAGGGAAGGGTGACAGGGTCCCTGCACTTGGGTCCCACAGAATGAAGCTGCCAAGGCTTGTCCGATAAATTATGGCTTTGAACAGCTCCATAAGCATAACCAGAGATAATATTTTACCCCCTAGCAATGGG
This sequence comes from Callaeas wilsoni, assembly GCA_013398955.1. Classification (NCBI taxonomy): domain Eukaryota; kingdom Metazoa; phylum Chordata; class Aves; order Passeriformes; family Callaeidae; genus Callaeas; species Callaeas wilsoni. Next base: position 73,447 of record VWPU01007474.1, read on the forward strand.
GTGACTCGCAAACTCTGCTGCTTGTACCAATCTGTTCAGTAGTTTTTTTCCCCCCAGGTGTCTGTACATGCAGTGACATTAGCACTTCTGTAAGCTCCAGTTGTCCAGGGGGAATATTCAAGTGCTTCAGGGTGTTTTTCACATCAACACCTAGCTAATATGCCCAAACTCTTTGTGTATTCATTTCAAATTTCTGCTTTAGATGGTGGTCAGTGCAGAGTGGGGTTTGGCTTTGGACTTCCTCGGGTGCATAAAACCTGCTGGTTTTAAGGATGTTTGCCATAGGATCTGCTTATGCACTGTTGTTCCAGAACACCAGGTGACAATGGCTGTTGTTTAAGTTGATCAGTTCACACACTCTTAAAGCATTCTGCTAAATGCTTCCAAGAATATGAGAGGCTTTTATCTGCTTTCATCTAGCAGACTAATCTAGATCTCTGCTTCTATCTAGCAGAGTGTAGCCTATTTCCTTGTAGAAGTATGGATTTGGCACAAGGAGCAAAAATATTCGGAAAAATTATTAAGCAGGTGTCACAAGCAGTAACTGCTCAGAAGAAATGAGAGCATGTTTGCTTTGTTAGTTCAAGGAAAGAGGAAAACAAATGGAATAGGAAACAAATACAGCTGAAGTGGTAATGGGTTGATGAGTCACAAGAAGCGAGATTGCATTTTCTGACAGAATGTAGCCAGCAACCTTGGAGCATTTTTGTGAAGTGTTTGATTGCAGGGAACAGAGATGCTTTGAAAATCCTATTTTGAGCATCCATCCCTTATTTGAATGACTGGATGCTGTGGTAATAAATAATGGATGAATAAAATTTAAGCCGAAAGGGACCTTCAGGTCATCTCTCAGGACTTCACTGTATCATGAGACATGACATTTCGGCAGGTTATCCTGAACTGAACTAGCACTTCTGTTTTGACATCTCTTCGGTTGAAGCCATCAATGACTGAAAAGTCTCAGTGCTTGAAGTTTTTACTGTTGATTCATCAATATTATTTGCAAATTGTCACTCTCATCTGCATTAGTTGGACTTCACTTTCCTGATTATTACATGCTTTTTCCAGACGGATTTAAGCACCTTTTAAGACCAATATTTTCTTGCTGTATAGACAGCTCAATCTTTTTAATAACAGATCAAGATCTTTATGTGGTTATTCCATTTTCTGCATGTTCTTTGTCCTCTCTTTAACAGCCTTTAAAGACAGGCAGTCAGCAGGATACAACCCCACGATACTACTCTTCCCAGTATCTCTTTCATCGTCCATGTTCTACTCTGCAAAATTCACGGTACCCTTCTGCTGCCACTTTCTGCCATCACTGCTATGTACAAAACTGGGATTTGGCCTTTTTGCCCCAGCATTGCCTAGGAGCTCATTCCGAGGGGGAGGGTGTGTGTTATGAGTGCTGTCTGGACCTGCTGGATGCAGGATTGCTGTCCCCAGCACTACATGCACTACCTTGCTGCAGAAAGCCGCTTTACAAGATGTAGATTTTTACACGGAAATGTGCTGCCTTCACCTAGACAGCAGGCTGCTCTTTTCATCCATATTTTTTCTGAACAAGAATTTTGTGTATACTGGCAATGAGGGATAAGTTTCTGGGAAGTGTTGCACTTTTGCAGAGCTCATTTGCTGTAGGACATCAGAAGGTGACCTGTACAAAACTCATATAGATCTATGCTCCTCAAGCCAGCTGTAGGCCATCTCTTTGCTGATAAAATTGAGACCAATGTGGGCTCAGACAGCATCTGTGAATGCTTCAAAACATTTTTTAGAAACAAGATGGATTGTTCCACACACAGCTTCGTTCCACACCAGCCGCACTGCTTTGCTGCTGGCTGCAGTTAGTTAGAGGTGGGTTTGCTTCTGGGGATGCTTTATCATTTCAATATTACTAGTGAGGAGCTACAGGGTGATTCTGAGTGGATTTGAATGGTGGTAAGAATGGAACAAAAAATCTGAAGAGAAAGTGATGGTCAATTTATTTCGCTATATTTGCTGCTCTTGTATTTTTTTCTGAGGTTGATAATGTGGTGTCTTTCACATAATAAAAAAAAAGAGGAAGTGAAATGGTTACAAATTTTGTAAAATGTTCTGTACTGTGCTAAGGCACTGACAGAAAACTTCTTGAATAATGGGTCAGAAAAACACACTTTGAAATTCTCACAGTGCAAAAATGAAAGGCATCAAGACTTCTGATGGCATTCACTGAGAGTACCATGGCTCAACTCTAACTGTGTCTTTGGAGTGTTTTATATGAATTGATTTTGTATGGAAGATAATCCAGGGATTCCTTTCATTGCAGTTTTTGAAAGCCATCACTAGACTGTGCTGGGAGACATTAAAAAATAATGGTGCAAAAACCATAAAAAAGTCAAATCTAATTCTCTAAGGTACACCCTCAGTGTAGGAATTAAACCTCAGGTTTAAGAGTTGCCTTCCTACTCCTTTCAGAAATGCACATTCCTGAGAGGTGGGACAGAGGACATGGAAGAACAGACAGTGCATGAGAGTGGTCATAGCCAGCCCTAGCAAGTTCATTCAGCTTGGTATTGCACAGGTTATTTTTTCAAAAGGAGGCAATGGAGACTGAAAACCAGTAACAAAGTAGAGGGTATATGAGCCAAAATATTCTGCTTGTCTCAAAATATCAGTCCTGTATTTTTATAGTATGAAACAGAAGGTATCTGTGAATGCACTTTTGAAATGAGTGGGAAATACCAGCCAAGACCTGGTGAGACCTAACCATTTCTGTAATTGCATTGTCATTTTTGTAGCAATGTTTCCAAGAACAGAAGCTTTGTTGCTTTAAATTTAAAACGAATAACTTGAGTAGTTTTAATAGAAAAAGGACTGCTTACTAATTTGTGATCACATGCAGTTTTAAATATTGAGTAGTTTAACAAAATGCTTTAATGTCTACACCTATAATTTAGAGTTTGAATAAAGTTCTTAATGCTATTTAGTAATAAGGATGCTTCCTTTGCATGTGAAATTGCACACCTGCAAAACTACTGTCCCATTTTCTTGGCTGAAATTGGTATAATTAGGATCCCCATTTTTAGTTATAGCCTCCTTGTTTTTACACGCTTATCACTTTCCAAGGTAACTCCATTTGTAGACCTTTCGCTGTAACCTGGAATGACTTTTAAGTTAAAAAACATTCCCCCCCACAGTGTTCTTAATTAGCAGGAGCTGAAATATGTCATTCCATATCCTCCCCGTCCAGTTTTATTATGTAAAAATATTGAGGGTTTTTGTTTCTTCATATATCTTTCACACAGTAAAACTACTTCAAAATTACAAGTTTAAAATCTTGACTGAAGTGTTTGGGGAGTTTTGGCTAAACCCTTTAATTTACCATTAAGACTTTGAGAGATTTAAAGCTTCAGTGCAAAAGTGAAAGGATCAGCATAGAGACCAAGTTGCAGTAAAAGGGATATAGACAGTCAGAAGGAAGCTTCCAAGTCGCTTGAGTTTGAAAGTTCACACTGTGCTACTCATATGATTAGCAAAGAGAAGACCTGCTTTTTTAAGTTAAGACACAGTAGTTTGATACTTGCATGCAGACAATAGGCCCTATTTTTAATGTAGTAACAGGACATAAACTTTAATTTTTGTATTTGCTTTTAAAATTTCTTTAGCATCATTATGCTGTGTGCTTTCTCTGTGCTCTTCTTATATTCTATGTTACGTTGGTGATGTGTGGTTGCACAGACTTATGGTTCAAATAAGAAAAAGGATTTTCAATTTGCTTCTTTTCTAGTTCTTTTCCATGACAGTTCAAAAATTACAGAGAGCACTGAAGCAGTTATTTAGGTTGCCTCTAACTTAACTAAATGTCATCTTCTGGAAGTGGGTGAGGAAAGGTACACCTTGTACGTAGTGCTTTGCCCACTCCAGAAGGGTTGGAGAGAAGCCTGCAGGTACACAATTAAAACAAAGAAAGCTTTTTGGGTCCCATTGTTCCTTGGCTGAAGTTCAGGCAAAGGTTTCTGGTGGTGCTTCAGTGGGTGCTCTGGACACTGGCTTGAGAAAGAGTCATGGCTCCACAACAGCAGCTGGTGGATTCCCACTTCTGAATGTGGGTGTTAGGTGGAGTCCTTCCATTTGAAATTGGTGTTCCTAAAGGGTTAAAATTCATAGGTATTGTAAATAAACTCTATGGAAGTGGATCAAGCTTTGAGTCTACCTGCAAAATAATTTTTTTCAGTTCTAGAGAAATTCTTATTATCTTCATTTATGTATGTAACTAAGCACCTTTGTCTCCTTCTCAGTGAATTTAATACTTTTACCTGGCAATAGGAAGTGGTAGGAGGAAAACATGTGGATCCTTGAGAAACATAGTGCTTGGGGGTTGAGTGAAGGTCAGTGGTACCTGCTGATGGTCATTGGATAAGATGATCTTGAATACCAGCATTGTTACTTAAAAATAAAGCGAGTCCTTTTGCAAAGTGGAGTAAGTAGATGGTTTCTTTCCTTTTACGCTGGTGTCCCATGTCTCCTAGGCCACTGTTCCTGAAAATAATAAAATGCCTGCTTTGTTTCTGGGTCCTGCTTCAAGCTTCTGCTTTAACCATAGGATAGTTTTATCTGTTTTAAGGATAAATACCTTTGTGGATAGAATATGATTACTATGCACAGAGCAACCTATCATCTCCTCTTGCTCTAAAATGTGGTGGATAGACCACCACTGCATGTGGTGTTCATATTTCTGCTTTTTCTACATCATCCAAATACTCTTGAAGTGTTTTAGCTGTAGGGAACATCTGTCATAAACCCAAATGTTTATATTCATATAAATTGGCAGTTGTGTCAGCTCCTCAAAGAGATGTTCATCGTGATCTTTTTGTAAGCAGATGTGCTGTGACTGGAAAAGCTTCTTTCATAATTGAGTTAAGTACGATTAAAGTATCTGGAATCTGTTCCAGTTACTGAAGCAGCATTTAAGACTGTGATTCTTCTTACGAAAATACAATTGCTTGGATTTTGAATTACAAATATATGCTAAAGTCATGTCTGGAAATCTGAGCAAAGTTCTCTGCAGACTGTACAGTGAACAGTGCTAAAATTGGGGGAGTCATGCTTAAGATTATTTATTTGTTTATTTTCTATAAAATTAGATGCATTAATCATGAGAAGTACAATTTCTTCACAGATTTTCCATATGGACTTCCCTGGTTATAACTAATACTTTTAAAGGCTTGTTTAGAAAAAAGCAGTTTCATCTATTCACTTGTAAAACATCACTGTAGTCAAGCAACTAGCCCAAAAGGAACTGTTGTGTGATGAAAGCAGTATTTTGTATTTCAGTTAAAAGTGGAGCTCAATATCTCTCCCACTGTGTGCTGTCAGATAGAGAGAAGACTTCTAATTCAATTTAAACCTCATTCAGTTCGATCTGTGTAGAAGAGTGTTGGACCTTGAAAGTAGTTTTCTCAACAGTGTCCTGCTTTAGGTTACTGGTGAGCTGCTTTTCTTGTAGGAGGAAAGAGAGGAGAAAAAGGCAGAGGGATGACTGGTCTTTAAAATTTGTTACAGAACCACTAGTGTTAGTCTTAAGTTTTATTAGGTGTAAAATATATTAAGATTTTTAAAAACATCACAGAATGTTGTAGTTCAAAGACCTGAGTTTAGTGTCAGTCAGATTTTAGTCGTTTTATGCAGTCTTTACTTTTCAGTGACGTTTTCCTCTTCTTGACTCTACTGTATATAGTATCGTTTCCTAAATTTCTACACAATTTGCCGGCAGTGTTTTCAGTGCTTTTTTTGTCACATGCTTTGCATTTATCCCTTCTTTTCTGTCTTTCCAAGACTCCTATTTTCTCATTAAAAGGTATCTGCTCCTTCTTTTCTGTTTCCACAGACCACTTCTCCCTCTCAGATTTCCTTTTCTCCCTCTTATTTTGCCCTTTCTCAAAACCTAATTCCCCCCCCCCCCCATTTATAAAGGCAGTAAAGTCTGATACTTTATGCTGAAGGTATTGTTAGAGATCAGCATAACTTCATGGTTAGAGGCGAAGGCAGCCTGTCTAGCCAGCAGCTGGCAGTAAGGTGAAGGTTTGGTTCATGCTAGAGAATTTTCGGAGAATTTCTCCCATATACCCAAATGGCTAAAACTACTAGTCAACTGATCTTCACTTAAGATACTTCAATGAGGAGCTTTCCTCTTCATTCTCCTTCTTATCTCAAAACTTTTTTGGGAACTCTCTTCTCAATTAGCCTAACAAATCCTGGAAGATACCATCCACTTTAAGGTCTTATGCATTGTCTTTTGATTTCAGCAACACTAAAATGTTGCACGTTAGGTTTTGTAAATAATTCTCATCAGTTGTGAAACTGCTGTTCTGTTTTGAATGCATGTGTTTCACAGAGAAAGGGACAGAATTGATCCCTTCCAGCTATTTAGGTAACAACCAAACATAAGCTGTGTTCTGTCTTTGGTAGCTGTGCCATACTCTTCACTGCAGCAGTGGTTACTTGCATTTTGGACTGGTGAGGGCCTTCACTTTTACGGTTTTTAAGAAAATGTGTGTTATTTCCACTGGACTCATGCAGATCATCACAGGATTCGTTGGGATGAGTGTTGGCAGAACTCTTGCTGACTGAGTACCCTATGTACCCCACATACCTACTCAGGGTGGAGGTATGAAATGATCTTCCTTTGCAGTCGGATCATAGCCGAGTATTACCCAGGATTAACCAAGAGGCACGGGAAGTGAATGTAAGATAGCACTGGCAGAAAATGAAAACAAAATAAAAACAAAACCCACCATAAATGCAAGTCCAGGACCTGTTTATAAGCTGTTTAGTTTTCCAAATAAATCTTGGTTTGATGAGCTGAAGAAAGTTGAAATCTGGTTCAGTTTTGCTTCGTGCTAGCAAACAATCGTCAGACAGAGAAGATTGTCTGCCCAAGATGGAGGTGAAAATGAGCAAGGTGGAAATGTTGCAACCAGACTTCCCTATTACCTTTTTTTCTGTTGGTAACTGGAGAATGTTTCAAACTTTCTCTTGCTTTTGCTCAAGGTAGTCAAGCTTGCTGCATTTTTAGCTCTTTATGCTTTGACTCGGGAAAAAAAATGTACAACTTAAACTTTCAAAAGGAGAATAGTTCTCAGTTTTATTGCTGGACTTCAATCAGTAGCTCTCCAGGTGCATTATAAAACATGCTCGTATTTTAAAAATCTTCACTAATTTGGCATGGCCATCTTAATACAGGGTCTGTTTTAAAAACACGTTGAATGCTCACATCTTCTGACTTAAAAGAAAAAGGAAAGGAAAAAAGAAAGCATAAAACAATAAAACCCAAGCCTGTAGGCAGAATGTTTCATTACAACAGTTGCGGGGTTTCTTTTTAATTATATGTAATAAAAAACTTGCAGATGATGCCCACTCTTTGGATGAGGGGATAAGACAAGAAAAGTTCCTTGCCTGAGGCCCAGGATTGGAAATATAAACCATAGTTAGCTGGCATTATACTTTTTGATAATAGCAATGTCACCAGTGATCTAATGATCACTTTTCCTCCCCTTTGATGATATGTTGTCCTGCAGATAATTATTGGCGTGATAGCAGATGATACAGTAAAGTATTTTGATGGAAGACACAAACAGTTTCCCATATAATAAACTGCTTTTTTATAGAGTCTGCATTCCCACAGTGGGGTCTGGTGGTGTCTGTTCTTCGATGGGCAGGATTGTATCAGCAGAGACTGGCTCTGTGGTGGTACAGAGTTACGTCCCAGCAGTTCAAGTGCTGATGCCTTACAACAGTGTTGGACTTCATTACAGCGCTTTGTTTTCTGTAGGGCTGCTACTTAGGCCTGCAGAGAGGAGAGAGCCTTAGGAGATGCAAGACCATTGTTTAACAAAACTTACGTTCTTCCCCCTCTCCCCTTTTCTTCACAGAAAATATCAGAGAGGAGCCCGGGTACGCCTGAGACTGCTGGATCTTGAACTGACATCCAGGTTCTTGGGGGCAGCTGCTGATACAACATTGCTGGAAGCTGATGCAGTGCTTTTAGGGCTTGCAGAGAGCAAGCAAACAAAGCAAAAAGAGTAAATTTACTGCAAAGAGATGCACTTTGTGCTCTATAACAAATTACATAAAATAAATGCTTCCTCAGGAAATGAAAATTTTCTGTCCACTTACTCATGTAAAAAATGAGATCAATAAAAGACAATAAGCACATTGTACTTAATTCTTGCTCCATTTTTATTCACTCCCCTTTCTAGCTCTTTGCCTTTAGATTTAAAGGTGAAAAGTTAGCTGAGCTTCTCTAGGTTAACTGAATGTGTTCGTATTCTTGTATAAAGAATTTCAGAGTCCCAAAGGACTCCCAAAGGAATCCCAAAGGAATGTTGATTTTCCATGCAGAAGTCCAAAGCTTGCTGTCGTGGTGCTGCCTCCAGGATGGTGTTTCATACAAAACAACATCAAGGGTTTCTGATTTCCAAGTTGAAGTGCAGGCAGTTTTACTGCTGATACTGGGTTTAATATCTGTTACAGTACATCAAGCTTGTATCTCCATCTGCATGAGGAACTAGAGAGTATTCTTTGCTTTAATCAGACCTCCCATTTCCAATGCGTGTTAGTAAATTTTCTCTGGTGGTTCATAAAAATGAAAAGAAGCTGTTTCAATGTAGTTGGCCAAGTGTAGGTCTTAGTTTTCTGTAAATATATTTAAGATAAATATAGTGGATGTTTGAACACACAACCAAAGAATAATGCTATGGTATTGCCTATATCTTTTTGGAGCTTTTGTTATCAGAGAACATGTCCTTTGATTTCTGATATATCCAAGCATGAATTCTGCGCAGTCATTTGTGATCTGCATAGTGCCCAGCAGGTGTGCTGAGGGAAAGTGACATTTGCCATTCATACCACTGAATTGCAAAAGAAAGCCTGTTTAATCTTAAAATATTTTTCCCAAATGTTGAAATGAAATGAGATTTGTTAAGATAGTATGCCTTGTTTGTCTGCAGTGACTGTCCAGTGACAATGTGTTTCTTTTATACGTATGTTATTCAGCAAATTGTACAAAATTCAGCGAAACGCACACTGGCTTAAGCATGTATTACCCATACCCACAGAGACCTCATCTTTCTGCTGGAGTAGGCCATGTGACCAGTGATGGAGCCACTGAAGGATGGTGGAGCTCCTTCTGCTGATGCCTTTTCAGACTGCCTAAAAACAGAGGCCAGACAAAATTAAGGAAATAAAAAGTGGTTATATTTATTGAAGGGCCTTCAGGTACATTTTGGGCAGATGAAGCCCCCCCCAGGGGCTATACCCAAAAAAATGGACGATGAGTCATGGGTTTTCATACTGTTAAAAGTTTGGTTCATTTGCATATTGGGGATTAATCTTCCAATTACAGCTTCAGATAATGAAGTCAATCACCCCAAGTTTGTTCCCCCCAACTCAATTTTGTTTACATTTCTCGGGGCCTGAGACAGTGAGGTGTCCTTGATTCCCAGGCCTAGAGAGGAAGTGTTGTGTCTGACCAAAGTGGGAAAGCAGTAGCTAACACTCTGTGTGGAGTTTAGAGTTATATACTAAAGAATTGCAGGATTACAAATATATGAAAATATAAAAGCTAAAATCCTAAGGCATCACTGCCTCTCATGACTGAGTACATAGGTGTCTCAGTCCCATGAGGGAAGAGGAGGTAAGGGATCCCTAAAGAAGCAGGGTACCAGGGAGCCAGTTCCAGGCTGCCACAGCTCACACATCCCTTTCCTTGCCTTCATCTGGGAGGTGCTTGGGTAAGATGGCATCAGTGCAGAAATGGGGAGAAATTCCGTTAGATCACAGTTGGCTGGTGGGTCAGGTTTCCACCCAAGCTCTGCAAGTCTTCATATGGTCCAACAAAATTTGTTTAGAAGAGGATACAAAAGCTTTAACCTATTTATAGGTTAAACATTGTCATTTCTTTTTAAAAGGTTTTTGTATTTTTTTTTTAAACCTGGAAAAGCAAAAGGAAAGCTGAAGTGCCTTTTTACCTGGAACTACAGCTGTATGCACAGTGGTTTGATTGTTTCTTATACCTCGGCTAAAAGAAAACCTTTGACCAAATAAACAGAAAAAAACTAATTTCCCACCTTTGCCCTCTCGTAACACTGAAACAAGAGGTACAGTGCAGACAGAATCATAGAATTATTAAGGTTGAAAAAGATCTCCATGATCATTGAGTCCAACTATTAACCCAACATTGCCATCTTCACCACTAAACCATGTCCTTAAGTGCCACATATACAAATTTTTTGAACACTTCCAGAGATGGTGGCCTGTTCCAATGCCTGACATCAACTGATATGGAAAGTTTCCGAGATACATCTCATGCATGATCTGTCAAGAAGAATATTTTTAGTATAAGGTATTTATTTACCAAAATACTAGGAGGAATCACACGGTAAATGCATAACCATTCTGAAGGAATGGGCATGTTTCAGCAGATCCTTTTATAGTTTTGCAAACTGAAACTTTGTTTCTGAAATCAGTATGGATCCAAGCAAGAGAGAGGAGACAAGCAATGTGAGCTTATTTTGTTGTTTTAATTTGCTCATTCATCTCCGTGATCTTAATTAGGGGATTTTGAACATGAATTTCATTGGGTGTTAGCCTCCAGGTAAATAGTCATCCTATCACTAGAGTAGGAAAAGAAGGCCTTTTAAGAAGCCAGGAGGGATTTAAAATATCAAAGAAATCCTGTCTGTTGAGTGTAACTCATCCTACATGCTCAATCAACCTTCAAAAAGAGTGATTTGGGAGGAAGTATATGTGTTAAATGTTTTGGGGCAGAATAAGAGTTATTTCACAGTAAGGTAGCAGGCAGTAATTTTATCAAACCTTCCTCTGGACAACCTTCAGAGAAGTAGCTTTTGGAGGCTGTAGTGGTCACTATTTCAAATCCAAATTACTGTTCCATTTGGAAACCCAATGGTTGACCTAAACTGGCCCAGTCATACAAATTGCAGGCTTGAACCTCCAATGGCTTTATGCTGCTGCTAGTCTTTGTGGCCTTTGGTGAACCAGTTGTTGTCCCAGTTCGTCTTCGGTGACCTTCAGTTATTAATTGGCCCTCCAAACTCTTCAAACAAAAGTTGTCCAATGCAGGAGTCTCCGTTTGGGGTAGCTTGTGCCCTTTGCATGTTGCCTCAGTTCTGTACAACTCCCAAAGGCAGAATTGCAAAGGCAGAACAGGGAATTCTGAAATGTCTTTGTGGTGGGCTGCTGCAATTGCATTTCATAGCTGTAATACCTGCATATACCAAGAATATGTGGAGACTACATGTCCTTAACACAGAGTAAGAAACCACCAGCATTCATTGATGAACAGCCACGATGGCAAAATTGCATGACCTGTGTCTATAAGACCATTCTTATTTTTTACTCGAGTCTTTTATCAGAGTAGAAATTGATAATGCAAGCAGGTATTTCTAGGACCACCCATACAGAAAAATAACAAATACACTGTTCTGTTGGTTACTCCCTATCCCCAGGAGTTCCCTTTTTTCTTCATGGCCACATTCTTTTTTTGCTCCTCTGCATTTTCTGCTGTCGAATGTGCACAAGTGTATATACAAGAGCCATGCACAGTGAAATCTCCTTGTCCACATGGGACAGATCCCTGAGTGGCCTTGTGTGTGTCTTGGTTTAGGCAGTGGTATCAATCTGAATTTTTGTTTGGACATCATTTCAGGTAAGAGGATTTTATGTTAGCTCCTGCTAACATAAAGAAAGGCTAAAGCCAGCCCAGCAGCTCCTGTGGCACTGTGCCCAGCCCACAGCACCGCCTGGAACACTCTTATATATACTACATGTACTACTAGTATGAACCAAGTGAATGCTACTTACACCTACCAAGATTCCAGCTGTAAATGGGAGTGCATCATTTTGCTGAGAATCATGAGGGCACTATAAACAAAGTTCTGCAACTGTGTTCATCTAACTGCCAAAATCAGGAATTTCTCTACATGCCATGCTTTGTTTTCTTCTAAATTTTGTAATTTTGTCTTACTCTGAAGCACAGACCAGATGAGCAAAATTCATTACTCAAATCATACGGATTTATTGTCTCACCCTTTTAGATTATGCAGCTGAGAAGACATTTGTTTCTTCATCTGTTTTGAAGACATTTGGGAGTTTTTTCCTGTAACAGTCTTGAGTTTTGAAAGTGTTGAATGGGGTTTTTTTGCTCTGAAATGTTTCAGGTAACAACACAAACCCCACTTCATTAGCAGATACTGGGTTTTGAGCATCCTCTATCATATTCTGCTTTGCATGCTGCCCACATCTCTTAGTTGACAAATTTCTCACTTAGATTTGGATGAACATGACAGATTCACTTCAAGTAGTTGTAATTCATGCTTGGTGTAAAATTTGCACGTGGAATTGTAACACTGAGTGCTCAGAGAGCAGCACGAAATGCATCCTCAGCAGAGGGAGGAGGAGGCTGCTGCCATCGCAGCCTCGTCTCCCCGCTTGGTCGGGCACTCCCTGTATGGGTGATTCTGCAGGAAATGGCAGTGGGCAGGCTCACATCTTCCCTTCTGCACAAGCAAGGAATATTTCCACACGTTCTGCTAGGAGGACACTTACCTTTCCTAGACCTGTAACTGAAGTGCCCGTGAGCTTCACCCTAACCCACTTGCACTTCTCACTCATGTGCCTGAATGTCCATAGTGCTTTCTGGCTTTACAGATGTGGTTATAAGCAAAGTTAGCTTCTATAAAAACTGAATCAAGGCTGGCTTGCGTTTTAGCTGAAGCAATAATTTTTGTGTTTATTCTGGTCCTGTTTTGAAGACTTTAATAAATTGTCCTAGAATACTACTTTTTATTTTGTGAACAGAACATTAAACACTTTATACATACTTGGAAAGCATAATATCTTTATCATGATGTGGAGTTGGAAGAAAAATGAGAATAGTTCAATGTTCCTTTGATGACTGATGTGCTATAACAAGACCTGGTAGATCCTCCTAGGCTTGTCTGCCCTTTCATATTCCAGGCCTTTAGGTGATGAGATGGGGAAAAAGGGAAACACTGAAGAAATCAGGCATGCCTATTGAAAACAAATTAGCATCTTGCCACCAAAGCTTTGGCACTGAGCTCGTTTCCAAAGAAAAGAATACTTCACATTTTACTTTCCTTCAGGGCATTCTGAAATGTTTGGGATCCTTCTCATTTCTTAATACTGTCATATTTATAAATCAGGCAAATTATTGTTCAAGCTTTTTCTTTTTCTGGCAGCATTAATCCCATATGCTGGGAAAGCTATTCCAGTCTTCTGTTTTGGCTAGAGAGCATTTCTACTAGATACCAGCATGCACTCTACATGTGTTTTTTTAGTACATTATACATTCTGGGGAAGTGTTTATCGCATATGAAAGGTTTAGACTGCCCAAATGGGGCTATTACATTGTCATCTGGCCATAACCCAAAATAAATATTATCCCTGGTATGACTGCATTAGACTAACATGAGTAAGATCTTAAACACTTCTAAGTGTTCTTGTTGCCTTCTCGGTTGTGCCTCATTCAATCAGAGGTAAGCACCCTGATGCACTCTGTGCGTGGTGGCTCTAATGAGGAAATCTGCCATTTGTTAACTTCTGTCTGCAGCAGGCTGCGTGTCAAGAGCAGCCAAAAGTCACACTTCCCAACTGGGTTAAGGGATCCAAGGCATCCTTGGAATAGGTTCTGTAGTCACTCGGTAGCTTTGGGTTAGCTTCTGAAAGTGGTGGCATATATAAATTATTTTAAAATGTTGACTTTCAAAGTAGTAAACCAGGTCTTTTTTCTCCCGTCTTAGGAGAAATCAAAGAACTACTGAAATACCAGCTCTGTTAATGTTTTTCACACAACAGCAGCTCCACTGGTTGAATCTTTGCGCATCTTCTTAACTCAAACCGGTTTGTTTTTAAGACATGACACATATGGGAACTTAAGTGTTATTTCACTGTTTCAGTCCAGTAGCATGGGGAAAGAAATTTAAGGGCTTCATACTTCTCTTCTCAGGGAGAGGAGCTGTTCAATTCTTGTCAAAATGACTCAACTGAATACAAATAAACGCCAAAACAAACTGAAGTTGAAGGCCACAGTCTAATATGCCAATTACCAAAACATAAAAACACGTCAGAGAAGAGAGTTTCATATACATCCTGACCTGCCTCACAAATGAGTGTGTGGGCACCATGTTGAACATCTTTGGATGATCATGGTGACTGAGAGAGGTGCCTGAGCACTGGAGGAAAGCAAATATCACTCCTATCTTCCAAAAGGGCCCGAAGGAGAACACCAGTGGTGCCCAGTGCCAAGAGCAGAGGCTGTGGGTACACAGTGAAACATAGGACGTTCCCTCTGAACATCAGGAAACTCGTTTGACACTGTGACAGTGACCGAGCGCTGGCATGGGTTGCCCAGAGAGGTTGTGGAGTCTCCACCTGTGGAAATACTGAAAAACAAAGTCTGGACATGGTCCTGGGCAACAAGGACCATGGGGCCCTGTTTGAGCAGGGAGGAATGGACCAGATGATCTCCAGAAGTCCCTTTCAACCTGTACCATTCTGTGATTCTGTTTTCAGCTTACTTGGCCACTCTGATTGAACGCTGCTTTTCGTTTCTCTAAATTTTTGAAAGGTTGGAGCTCCTGAATGCCCTGACCTGGAGGTAATTTTCTTCTGAGCTAGAAGGGTACAGTCTTCTCTTTGGGATCCATTTGTCAAAAGACTGCAAGGCATTGAGGTTCTCTAGAAGTAGGAAAGGTGGAAATCAGTACCTTCTGTGTATCCTCGAGGCTGGTTTGCTCTTTCTTTGGCATGGCCTTCCCTGCAGTCTAAGGGAGACTGGCTACTGCCTGTGGCTGCTGCCCTCTCCTGCTTCAAACAAAGGTATCGTTCCTCCTTCTTTATTCCTACTGTATGTATGGGTGAGCTGAGAATAAGCTCAGTGACACACATTTCCATAGGCCCAGGCTCCTGTACACTGTCGAAAGGACGTCCATCCCAGCTCAGAGTTTGGTGCCAGCCACACCGAGGTAACGGGCAGTGCTGTCAGTGTGGCTGGCAGAAGCACCTGGCAGCTGACACAGCTGTCCTTCAAGGAGGAGTGATGGTCCTGGAACCCTGTGTTTAAATGTCCTGTCCTGGTAGTCACTGGCTACCTCCTGCCTTGCCTGTCCACCAAAGCCCTTGCATGAGCTACCCTGGCTTGTGGCAGGCTAGCATGGGTCTAGCTGTTGAATTGCTTGACCCAGAGAAGGACATTTGAATAGGCCAGGCATGGTTTGCTCAGGTTCACCTAAGAGCAGGTGTTGATGTGTGATTTCATTACCTCTTGGGGGCCAGGCTTTGCTTTAAGCGAGGGTCTCATGCACTTGCTCTCTTCTAGAGCAAACTGGGTTCCTGTTTGCCCTAGAAGATCACTGCCAAATTCACAGTGGTATTTGGTTCTTCAGCATGCTTAGGGAGGATGTGCAGCCCGGGAGCTGGGCTTTCCCTCGGCCGGGCGGGCCCTGGGGAGGCGCGGCCGGGAGCCAGCACAGACAGGCAGCTGCCTGACAGCTCGAGCTGTGAAAGAGCAGCGTCAGCTCAAAATCTTTGCCGTGCCCTTTGCACCCCGGGCTGTGGCATCTTTGCACACACTGGATCACCGGGGAGCTGAAGTTTCATTTACCGACTGAACGACTCTGAAAAAGGTCCTCCCCGTCCCAATTAGCGCTGCCAGCCGCCCGCCCCAGCGGCGGGTTAAACTGAGCCGCCTGCCCGGGCGGTGGGCGCGGGGCTGGGGGGCAGCGGGGAGCCGGCAGCGCGCTGGGGGGGCTCCGGGCGCTGGACCCTTTCAAGCGCTGCGGCGCGCCGGGTTCTTGTGTGAAAAACAAGGGGCACAATGCTGGAGTCGTAACCTCCTCACCCCTGACGGCATGGGAAAGTGCACTCCTCAGCTGTTGGGTATAGAAAGGCTGCTGCAGGCATGAGAAATGTTCATAAAAATGCCGTTTAGAGCCTGCCCTTCTACTCTGCACATGTCATCTTGCCTATCAAGCTGCCTAATTGGAAAATTAGGCTGGCCTTAATTTAGAGACCTAAAAGTTCATGCCAATAATTTCCCAGAGACTCTTTTTTCCCAATTATTATTATAAGTGGTTTCAGCCCACTGGAAATCTTTACTGAAAAAGAAAAAAATACACCCGGGAAGAGCAGATCTTACATTTCAGAGACATTCTCTGATTTCTCTGTGTGAAATTGTATTGTTGTGCATCCTGTGAATGATCACTCGGAGATGAATGTGAGCCCCTGTTGTTTTCCATGCATCATTCCTTATTTGACTGAACACAAAGAGCTCATCGTACTTTAATTTACAGCATGTTATAATCTTATTTTGGAGCTTAATGCACCTGCTATTTTCTATCTGCTGAGGCTCTGAAAGCAGCAGTGAGCAGAAGCTGCCTTGCAGCTGTAAACATTTACCCCTCGGGGTTGTGTGTCTGTGGGCACCACTGATCCTGAGTCATCTAAGGAGACCTGAGATGGTGCGTGGGATCAGGGCAGCTGGTTGAATACTTCCTGACTTTGATCAGGGCTCAACCTTGCAGTTAGGCAAATCCAGGTGGCTGCAGTCTATGCCTTTGAAATCTCTGCTGTGAGCTGTGTTTAGGTGATGTGGTGAAGATTTCCTCTCTGGGTCTGGATACTGTCTGTGTGAGACCCCGGATGGGAAAAAGGCAGTGGTGACCAGGCACATCAGGCTGTCTTGTCCTCAGCTGCTACATCGAGGAGGAAGGATTTCTGCTGCCTGCCACTTGTACCCTGTGGACAGGAGCTGCGCTCTGCTGCCAGTTGGGCAAGGGCTCATGCAGGCAGGAAGGCAGAGTGCATTTTTTGCTCCTTCTGTTCGCATGAGCAGTTGGCCGTGTTGGAAGCTAGATGGTCGGACAAAACCTCTCACCGTGTCTCTTGGCAGCAATAGGAGTGGCTGACATGTACAGCAAGGGCTAAAGCATGACTTGATAAACATGTTGTCCTTTAGATTTTTGTCCTTTTGCTGAAAGCTGCATACTGGAAGCATGGGAGCAGGAGAGGCCCATACCTAAGATGATTTTCAAGGTCAACATTGGGTACCTTGACATAGATGCAGTGTGCTAAGGCAATGGACACATCTTCCCTGGGTCCTGCTAAGCCATGTGGAGAGGCTGCTGCTCTTGCACAGCTCCTCTGCTACTTCCCACCCAAGAAACTCACTCCCAGGTGAGCTCCCAACACATTTTGACCCTGCTATTTGTTCAATTTAAGTCTAGTTCACCATTATGGTTGCTTGTTTTGGAAGATGTGCTTATAGGGACAGGGTTGAGGAGACGAAGGGAGGGAGGGCATCTGGCACAAGCTGGGACCGTTGCCTTTCTGTCTCCAGGAGAAGACCACTACTGAACACTGGGACAAGAGGGTGCCCATGGGTGAGACTACCAGGCATAGCTTAAGGGCAGGATGCAACCCCAGGGTCAGGATTTGTGAGGTTCAGCCATTCTCTTGGTGCAGCAAGCCATGCATGTTAGCAGGACCCCAATTTCATCTCCCTTTAAAACTGTAACCACACAGGCTGGGCTGAGATCTAATGTTGATGCAGAAAGCAGGGTTCACCTAAAGAATTCGTATGGGTGAAAACCAAAACATCAGGATAAAGAAATTACAGAGAACAATGTGGAAACAAAGCAAACAAAACTCCTGCTCATCTTGGGCTCTATCCACCCTCCCTGCAGGCATATAGTGTTGCATGGGAAGTCTTCTGGTGATAAAGCAGAAGACTTCCCAAGCATCCCTGAGAGCATCATTACCATTTCCCTCTTGCTGGAGGGCAAAACCAGGCCAAGATGGGACACACAGACCAAGAGGCCCTGTATTCGTGACAAAGAAGTGCTCCTACTCTTCCACATTTATTAAGAGGTTTTGAAAGGGCAGGAGGTCTCCCTGGAGCAAGATTGAGTTTAAGATGAGCGAAGCTGGGCAGAGCAGGAGCTTGTGCAAGCCAGAGAGGTGTTTATTATACAGTAAAGAGTACAAATGTACATATGTACTGAGAGGAGAAAATAGGCCCTAAAAGGCTTCTTTCTTCCATTTACACAGAAAGACAAAAGCGTGCTGCTGGCCCTCTGCAACAGTGCCTCCGACAGGACCTTGCTACATCTCTTGTCTGCGTTGGTAAGACCCAGAGCTCAGCTGAGCCCCTCCTGTGAAAGAGTCAACTTCAGTGTCTCTGACCTTATTTTGGGCGCCTTGTTTGCTGGTAGCAGTGAGGGCAGCAGGCTGGAAGAGCTGCAACCAAGCACCTTGGTGCAAACCACCGTAGCCCCTTGTGAGCTCTGAAGATGGGCAGGTGGGGAGGACCTTTTCCCAGCTGTTAGTCCCAGCTTACCTCCTCTTTATAGAAAAGCACAGTTGTACATACATATTGCCCGATTCGGTAGG
Source organism: Callaeas wilsoni (assembly GCA_013398955.1). Taxonomy (NCBI): domain Eukaryota; kingdom Metazoa; phylum Chordata; class Aves; order Passeriformes; family Callaeidae; genus Callaeas; species Callaeas wilsoni. The sequence continues at coordinate 91,918 of VWPU01007474.1, forward strand.
ACAGGGGACTTGGTGGTCAGCCCTGCCAGGGATGTGCCTTTCCTCTAGGCAGGCCCACACTTCACCAGCATGAAGTTAATGGGAGTTATCCTCCCTGCCCTACGCTGCTTACAATGGAAATTAGTTCAACAGGATGAAAGGTTGATGGTGGGAAAGCATGTCAGAAAATACAATGCAGAGAACACAACTCTTGGGAGAGAGCTCTTTGTTTTGTTATTTGAAAGGGCTCAGGATTTAGCCAAGGGGGCGTAGTTATAATTTACTTTAAGGGATGCTGACAACTGCATTTGTCAAGTTAGATTATGGTCATACTGTCATAAAGGATCACTCTGTTGTTTTACTGCTAGTGTATAGATGCATAAGTACTTTGGACCTCACTGAGGATGAAAATATGGCTCTGATGTGTGAAAACCCATACTGCTGCCTAAATTTCTGTGCTGCTACATGGCCCTTTGGTCACAATAGGACTATTCAGTGCATACTTTGGAGCACTTGAATGAATTTTAAGTCTTTGTAGATCTGAAATATCTTGACCTTCTAATAATCATACTCTTAATTACCCGTCCTAAATACAGTCAGACTGAATGGGATATGCCCAGACATTTTCAAATAGATGTGAGCTCAGTGCTGAAGAGATCAGGCTGACATGGGCACCTTGATCTGCCTGTACATTCTGAAGTAGGTACTTATTTAGCAAAGTGACCTCGTGCCCCTAAGCTTCAGTTTCACTATCCTCTCCTACCAATTTATGCTGCTGTGCTCACACAGAGTATTACTATTTGCCATGTCTCTTTTATCTCTCTCCACTTTTTAATTGCAAACTCTCAAATCCTGAGGATTGATCTACGGTGCGTTGGGTTTTTTTAGTTTTTCTTACAATAATGCCTGTCACTATTTATATTTTTTAATCAAATGTTTCCTTTCCACTAAAAGACCTGCCTGTTTGAGAAAGCCTAGTAATCCCAAGAGAGCTGCCAGTACTGCAGGCCAGCAGGTTTGCTGGGGGGAATGGTGCTTAGCAAGGGTACAGGTGCTTCTGGGGCACTGAGCCACGTGGGACAACTCTGAACCATTTCAAACTCCTGACATGAAATACAGCCCCTCTCAGGCTGTGCACCAGTGAATGTGGGCAGGCCTCTGCATGAAGCAGGTCTGATTTGAATGTAAATGACAGGATTTTGCTGCAGTTGTCCACACTGAGGTGCTAATGAAGAAACAACTTCATCCTTCTGAGTCTGGTGTTGTTTGTCAGGTCCCTTGGCATCACTTCTCTTCGTGGGAAAACAGGGCTGAAGAACTGCATCCATGCATGGGTAGATAACTGCCTGGGATTTTTTTTTTCACATTACTTTACAAATAACCTTTTCCCTTCTGCCCCATGTTTGCTATTCCTCATGCTGTGCTCCAGGAAAAAAGTACTCAAGCTTAGGAGAGTTCAGTCTTTCCACCCTAAAGGGTTGTTCTGAATTAATTATTTCTTGCATGAGGGTGAGCACATCAAAACACACTTCTCACAGCCAGGTAGGCAGAAGGGGATGTTAGCAGTGTACATCTAGTTCATCTGGCATGGCCTGTGGGTACACACTGGGTACTCATATGAACAGAGCCCCTTCTAGAGCACTGCCTTTGGCTTTGTAAAAATCAGGTTTAACTGGCAAGCCCTGAGTTCATCATATGATGCTGTGTTTTCAGTATAGGAATACTCCAATTTTGAGTCCAGCCATTCATTTAATTCCTGAAAAACGTGTCCATATCTGGAGGCTCAGGTAGGCTTGGTCACTGAAGCTGGCTCTCTGGCATCCAACTCTCCCCATATTCCCAGGTCCACAATCCCTTGACATTTAAGCTGAGACACTGCTGAGCTTCTCCTGGCGGTTTTTGCCGCGGAAGGCCACGCTGTTAGCCATGTGCATGCTGTGGCGGCCGGGCCTGGCTGGGCGGCGCGGGGCTTGCGGGGCCGCGCCGGTGGCACAGCTGTCCTGCCTGCCCCGGCCGGAGCAGGGCTGGCGGGCGCACCTCGGATCAGCCATGTGGCCAGCGTTCAGCCGCAGCGCTGCCGATCCACATCCGAACAGCTGACAGCCTGAATAATTTACTGCATGCAAATGGTGGGACCTGCTGTCTCCGTTAGTGCTGGGATCCGATTGCCACAGCCCATTAATCGTAATTGCTGGTTTGTGCTGACAGGAGCGGGGCCTCCACCCTGTGAGCGATGAGGCAGCTACCGGGAAGACCGTCCCCCTCCATGTCCTCCCCCGCGAGGGAACCTGGCATTTTTTCATGCTTTAATTTTTATTTGATTGAACTGCAAAGCCAAACCTGGTGACTCCCATATGCTGTTGCCCCCCGGCCATGCGGGGAAGCCCCCATCCCAGGGGAATGCTGTGGCTTTGGAGTCTCATTGTCTCCGGAGGGGTTTGCCATGGTTGCCCCTGTGGCAGACAGGACGCTGTGTATGGAGAAGAGGTTCCCTGGCACAAATCCCTCTGCGAGGGATGGGGACACCAGCCTCACCTTGCTGGCAGGGGACTGTCACCCAGGGCCTTCCCACTGCCCTGCAATGCAGCGTCTGGCATGACCATCAGTCCTGTTTTAAACATCTAAAGCAAAGGAGCATCTGCTCCCTGTCTCATCTCTTAGATTTCTTTGCCAGTAAGCTTCTTCATGGCAGCCCAGCTTCTCTTTTTCATTTGCCATTTCCAGACTATCTTCCCCATCCTTAGCTGAGCCATTCCCTACCATCGCTCAGATACCCTCTCTGCATTGCTCAGGTATTTTCCCTGCTTCCTAAACCCTCTTGGTTCTTCTGCAAAGCACGTTTGGTCCTCAGTCTCCTTTCCTGAACAGCCAACTCCTTGTGAATGCACTACCTTTTAGTTTTGGGTGCTTTTGCAAAGGGGCAGGAGCAGGATTAAGCTCCCAACACACAGCAATCAGGCTGATTGGGGTGTTTGTAGCTCTGTTTCACCTCTCACAGCGTCCTGAGCACCTGGGAGGATGGGTGGCACAGCTGGATCACAGGAAGAGGCAGAAAAGAGGAGAGAAGGCTTTACTCTGTGCAAAAGCCTGGGAGAGCAGGCTAGAATGAAAGAAGGGGGACAGGCAAGAGGACCGGAGAGTGGGGCAAGGGCACACACAGCTCTGGAGCAAGCCTGGACCTGGGGAAGCTCCTCACCAGAACTGGGCACAAAGGAGCAGGGCTGCTCGTTTTGGCTTGCAGTGACAAGTGATTGTTCTTCAAGTCATCACCTTGTAATTGATGACTGCCTGAGAGAGCAAGCCCACAGGAACAACTGTTGTTTGAGTGGCTGGGCGATGCAGAGAGCTGGGCAAAAAAAGTCCCTCTGGAAATGGTGTAAGGAGCCTGTTTGGCATCTCTAAGTATGTGAGCTATTTCAGGTATGTTTGCTGAACTTCTCTGTTACTTGCCAGCACATGATACAGCTATGCCTGTGTGTGCCTGCAAGCTGTGTGTGAGAGAACATGTACCCTGGTGCAATGATAGGCAGATTTCCTTTAAAGCTCTCATGATGGACCCCCATGGATAGCAGATGAAAATGAGATATGCTGGTGGTTTGCTGCTCCTGTTGGTGCAAACTGTGTTTAGTCTCAATCAGCTCTTGGGCATTTGAGAAGTGGGAATTATTTTTCTGGTTCCCTTTCTTTATGTAGTCTCTAGCACAAATCACAAGTAGCACAAGCCCTCTGTTACCCATCTCCCCTCCCTGTCAATCCATGTGCTTAGACTATGCAGCTGAATCCAGGCAAAAATTTTGGAAAATCTCTGCTGGAGTGAGAACGTCATCTGATCCCTTCCTTAATTAGAACATAAGCTTGATTTGTCTATCTTGAAATGTGAAAGGCATTTGTATGTTAAGCAAATGCTTAACAAAGGCTTATTTCAAGCCTGCACAAATGAATGCAGTTCTCCTGCCTACTCAGTTTTCCCAGGAATATGAGCATTAAGGGTGAGATGCAACCGCTTTGTGTCCTTCTGGTGCTGAGAAACAGAGATGACTGAGGGCAGGTGTGATAGAGGTCTATCATATTGTTTTATGCTAGGGGTTGACTCTTCTTTCAGTGTAAGGAATTACTTTGCCCTCATGCATAGAAGGACTTTGTCCCCAAAGCCCTGCTGCTCGTCATGCCTGTGAGATTGTTCAAGCTTAGAGGAGCTGTTTCCCATCCCACATGAACACTGGTCATTGAGCTCCAAACTGCCACCTTTTCCCAGCTGAGGCCTTCTCAGAAAGCCCCTTCAAAATTCCACTATAATAGGTATGAAAACCTACTAGAGGAAAAAGGCCCAACCCACCACCACCAACAAAACAAGCAGCTTTTTTAATTCAGTTACCAAATGTCATGGTTTTCCATTGTTTTACTCTGACACATCTTATTTCTGAGCCATGGATACAGCATGAAATCTCTAGATATCTAGAAATCTCATTTGAAATTCTAGAAAAGCAGACTTCTCCTGAGCCTATTCTGGCTTCATCTCTCATGTCTGTGTTGTGCTGGGACCCGTTGTACCAGACAAGGCATGAAAAGATGCTCAGAAGCTCTGCAGGTGCACGGACTGCTAAATGCAAATGGTTTTTTGCAAGGATAAATTCACTAAACAAGTTTTATTTGGATGTTTTTGCTTAGGTGACACTGCAGTACAACCCTCTGTGGTGGTGGGACGTCCCATGTGCCTGCTGGCTCTGCAATGTGCCATTTTCTCCCTCTCCTGGTGCTTTGCTTCCCCTTCATGCTTGGCTTTTATATGGAATTATTGCAACAGCGACCTGGGGTACGGGCAGGAAGAAGTGACACTTTGATTGACCATTTTATGTAATCTTTAACAATAGAATGGTTTTAGTGACTTGGTACAGCCTGTACTCAACATAAAGCCCAGTCTGTTATCAAGAAGTGCTTAGATGGGGAGATAAGCTGTTAATGCTCATGGAGGAACATTACTGCATAAGAATACAATGATGATATTTTTTTCCCACTTCCACTCTTTTTTCCTTATTTAAAATGTTCCCTTGAGCATTACCTGATAGACTTGACTTCTGCATCAGGTCATTGTTTTGGTTGGACAGGCTGAGATCTTTTCCTTACTTTAGCTATTACTAAAATTGCATTTTTTCTCTCTTTTTTATGTATCTCAAGATACAAGCTGATCAAGACACATGGTCAAGACATGTTCCAATCTGATAGAAAGAAGCTTTTATATCCTGAGAAGTAAACCCTTGTTCCAGATTACAGGGATATGTATTATCTAGTGATATTAATACTTAAGTAAGAGAAAACAATGTAATGAAAATTTTTCTGCTTTTTTTTTGCTGAAACTCTTGCTTAACTAGCAGCTTTTGTACTCCATGCAAGAATGTGGGCTGATGGGTGTCCAAACAATGTTTATATTATGTAAATTGCAGACAAGAATGATACTTGGACAGTCTCTCACCAGAGCCATCCTTTGGGATTTGACATGGAGGAATTAGAAAGAAACTCATCTGCAGTTACCCTGGAGATGCCCAAGTTTGCCAACCAAGCAGTGGGAGAGGAGGGAGCAGGGCTCTTGGCTTCCTTACATTCAAAGGTGGGGGGAATGGAATCAGACTCCATGATCAGTTCTTGGCATGTGCACCTCAGTTCTTGAGTCTGCTGGTTGTCCCTCAGCTCTGCAGAAGATGTTCTCCAAGACAGTGGGAGCTTCTGCCCTGACATCAACAGAGGGATTGATGCCCTCATGAAACTGGCTCCTCCAGGCATCAGGGATGCTTGTCCCCACACAGGACCTCTTAGTGGGTCTGTCACACCACACATGTCATTTCTGTGTCAGCTTCATCCTGCTCTACCAGAGGGAAAGCGCTGTGCAGTCTGGAGGGTGCCAGGGGCACTTCTGGGTGGGAATTTCATTTTCTCAGGGGAGATGGAGGGCTCTGTGATGTGACATGATGTGTGGAGAGATATCTGGATTGAGGAAGGATTGGTGAGAAGAGCCTGCCCCTTGGGAATAGCAAGATTTGAAGGAATCCTGCCCAAACCCTCGGTGCACAAAGGGGCGGTGGGGAAGCACCTGGTTCCAGTGTCTCTCCTGACTTGTGGAGTGATGAAGTGAGAGGCAACAGTTCTGCAAAATGACATTGCAGAGGGGAACAGTTCAGCCTGCTCATGTTGTGGTAGGGAAGGCAAGTGTCCTACTGGGACATGTAATAGGAGAATGTCTTGGTAGGGCCTACAACCTCATCCTTCCCCTCTGCTCGCACTTGTGTGGCCTCCACTGGGGCAACAGTTCCAGTTCCAGTTTCAGCACTGCAAAAATTCAGTCGTTGAGAATGCACAGAGAAACAGTACTCAGGGACTTGGGATACATTTCTGAAGAAACATTGACAAATCAGCATTGTTTGGAATAATGAAAATACGGAGGGCTTCAGTTAAGTACACATCAGCTGTGGGGAGCAGTGTTCTCTGTGTCTATGGAAGACAGGAAAGAAAAGTGGTGGTTTAGATTGCAGTAGGAGAGCATTGCATTAGACTTCATAAAATAATTTCTGTCAGTAAGGAAACCGAAGGAGCAGGATAAATTGCCAGAGGGAACTTGTGCAGCTTTTGTTAATGGAAGTCTTTAAGAACAGCTCAGACAAACACCTACCCAGCTGCTATCCTGCCCTGCTTCTTGAACTCTCTGCTCTTCTAGGACCTATTCAGCAGAGGGTGTTAAATGTGTGCTTGACTCAGACTGGAGTCATCGGCTTTGTCTTGGCTAGGATACAGGCGTTATAAAAAGTGTTAAAATCAATCCATATTCAGGAAAGCATTAAAACATACGAATCATTTCAAGCACGTTTAGCACCCGGTGGGTTTTGTCTTGCGTAGGAAGGAAAGGGTTGGTAACAGAATGTCTTAATTAACACATTTCAGAACTCCAGTGTGGATGCAGTCGTGTAACTTTCAACATCTCCTCGCTGGCCAAGTTGAAAGCAACACTGCCAAAACTTCCCAACACGTCTTTAAAGCCTGACCAAGGACCAACCCAGGGGGTTGAAGCATGTATTTGAAATGAAGCGTTTGCTTCGTTTCCATACTGGCTGCAAGGGCACCAGGAGGGGGGTTTCATGTCTGGAGTCAGTGTTTATCCAGCAGGAGGACATGCCATGGTGGATGTGTGCAGGATCATCCTTTGCCAGCGGCCCATTGCCCTGCACACAGCTCTGCCACTGGGATGTACAGCCCTGCCCATGGGCTGCTCTGCCTAAATCCACACTGTCCTGGAGTTTCTGCCCAAGAGGATCACCATGCCCAGGGCTCTTCAGAGCACGTGGGGTGATTTCTGGTCACAGCAGAGTGCAGCAGGCCTGGCGAAGTGGCAGCCCTGATGGTGATGAAAGTTTGGTGTAATGTCCATCTGTCTGAGGATCACCAGGACATGCAGGGCTTTGCCAGCTCTGCTGGGTGCTGGGTACTGACAGCGGCTTCTGCCTGCCCCAACGCCCAGCCCCAGTAAATTGGTCGCCTCCACTTTGTCTGCTCACATTGCTCCATTCATTACCTTAGCACTGATGTTGTTATCCAGGCAATGCCTAATGAATGATGAAATGTTAATTAATTATTTTTTTCTTTTGAAAGTTGGTTGGTTTTTTTTTTTGCGGTGAAAGTCTTTCTCTAGATCCTGCATGGTAGGGTACTTTCCACTGAAATTTTTGTGGTGTGAAGTTGGTGGAAGAATACAAATAATACACTTTTATATTTTAAAAGACAGTCAGTTTAGAGATAGATAGTTTAGAAGTCAGAAGACTCTGTAACATACCTGACTACTTTCATTCAAAAGGAGATCCATTTGATATATATGAACAATGTTTTCCTCCACCTGTGGAATGAATGTGAGCAATTGCTTCACGCAACTCACGCTGGTACTTTTCGTTTCCCTGTCAGAATATGATTTGTATCAAACGGTTGTTGTGTTTGTGTCCCCTCTGATTTACCACTTTTCATAGCTTTTCATGCTGGAGGCTGTCTTCTCTCTTGCTTCATTTAAAACCATAAGCTTTTTTCCTTACTGTAGGTTCTATGGCAGAGTTTTACATGCACTGCTTCTATCTTTGCTGACCTCCAAGGTGCCACAGAATAGATTAATTTCCTCTAAGCATTTGCAAAAAGTTATTGGTTTTTAGCAGGACTTTATCATGACCTAAAATGTGTGTGTCCAGTCTGAAAAAATGTGATTTTGTTCAAATGTCTGGTGGATTTGCTTTTTTAGGCTATTTATGGAGGTGCTGGATGGCAACCTGTGCAGCATCAGGCAGATGCTCCCAATAGTAATGCTTGTATTGCAGCCTGTCTTCGGTCTAGTGATTGCCTGACACTCATGGAAAACATTTAGCTACAGCTTTCATCATCAAGAGAACCCATTTTGCAATAGATGGACGGATGGATGGATAGATAGATAGCTAGATAAACAGACAGATGTCAGCCAACTTCACTGCAGTGTGAGGGGGTTTCCATGTATACGCAGCTTCACCTTCTACCATCTGATACCAGGATGAGAACTTGAAGGATCATGTCCTTTTGTCTCCACAAAACCACCAGGGAAGTCCCTGCTCTGTTGTCATAAGTGGCAAAACCTCTGTTAAAATCAACAGGACCTGTATTTTTCCCCGTGTGTTTCCTATGACACACGCAGCCATGGAAATCAGAAATAATACTGTAAACATTGAAGTAGCCTGGTGTAAGGAAAGGCTGGCAAGACTCTGGGGATGAGTCAAAACTTCATTTTTAATCCCAGGGCTGGCCAGCAGTTGCTATTCTGTTATCAACCTTTCTTCACTCCCCAATATTTTGATTCCAAAAAAAGAGGCTAAAAACAATAATTGCTTGCTTAGCAGTGATTTCTTTATAAACACTATAAATAGATGAGTTCTGCACTGCCCTACACCAAGAGTTTGAAAAGGGTATTTAGAAGGCTCCTTAAGTTAAATGAAGTATAAGATCTTTATTGGTCTGTGGGTTGTAAGCGCCTGTGGCAATCCAGGGACAAACTAAGACCAACAGAAAAAAAGAAGTACTCTTTGATAAATAACCTTTCCATATTAAACGCACATCAATCTGACATCAACAATTAGCTGTCAGGTGCTTGGCTTTGCTAGCAAAGGCCAATTTTCAGATTAGTGCTAATTGCAGGGCGGGCTGACACATCAGCTCAGAGCCCCGGTAGCCAACAGGCCAGGCAGGAGCGGGTTCAATAGCGGGAGCAGGGGAGGGCTGAGGCTGCCTGTCTCCAGCTTGCTGGCAGTTTGACTGTAGACTAAAGTAATGGAGCTGGCAGGGTGGAATCAATTACTGGCCAATGAAGATTTTCCCACAGGTCGAGGCTTGGGAAAAAAAGGACGTTCCTGCTGCCGAGACAGCTGGCATGGACTGTCCACTGGGAAAGGAGCCTGGAGAATGAGAAAAAGAGGGACAGTTCTCGGTGATAAACTGGTGACAGACTATAAATTATGAAAAGAGGATTTGGCAGAGGATTTAGAGCTTGCTACCTCTGCTTTTCCCTCCCCCAAGATTTTAATGCCAGCCATGTTCACTGAGTCATTCAATTATCTTAGAAAATGAGAAGTGTTAAGAGAAAAAGCTCAGAATATTTTTTTCTGAGCAGGGTGTGCACACATGTGAGCTGAGCTTTAAAAACCTTTACACGAGCAATTTCCTCTCTAAGCAAACTATTGGGCTGAGCCCCTCAGTGCACAGCTTACTAATGCTGCTGTGTCTGGTGCTTGCTCATGAGACAGCTGGATTTCTGCAACGCTGTTTCAAAGGTCATAAAACATTTTGCCTTTTTAAGCAATCCAAAACTTCTTTTCCTGTTCCTTTTAGATAGCAGTTCCCTTCAGCCCTGAAGAAGACAGGAGCAGGGCAGGAGTGTAGCCTCTACCTCTGTGTTTTGCTGCATCTTGGCAGAAAAGCCGGTAATCTACTTGCTCTAAGAAACACTGCTCTTCACTGGCAGAAATAGCTGGGAACAACCAGCTCTTTCAGTGTGAAAAATCAGATGTTTATGCTATAAAAATTAAAATACAGCAGTTTAAGCATGCACCTGAGTGAAATCTGTATATATTAGAGTGACAGAAATGACAAGCAAAAGTTTCAGATTCTGTTCTTTCTTCTCGTTTTGAATGTATTTTTGAATTAGGATGATGATTAAATTGCTTCTTTCTGTCTCCTTTTTTGTACTTGGGGAGGAGTTTAGTTAGAAAAGTCAGGAGGAAAAATGTGAGCACTTGTCATTTTTTGCTGTGTATGTTTATTCTGAATAGTGTGATCAGAAAACTCAGAATCTTTGAGCTATTTTTGTAGCCTCATTGTAAGTGACCAATCTCTGTAGTGTGATGCCTGTGAGGATGATGGATTCATCTGGGTTTTATGTTGGTGTGAGTGTGTCTACACCAGCAAGCCTGACATATGACGTGGATATGTGCCTGTGTGCCTGTGTATGCGCGTCTATTGGTGAATCTCTTTTTATAGCTGTGCACTCCAAAAAAAGGCATAATGAGGGTGTCCTATCCCCAACAACTGCTAAAGAAAAGTTTATGCACCTTTATTTTGCAGTGCATGGTGCCATAGGGCAGTTTACCTGAGAGTGGGGTCGTGGCCCTGCAGGGACTGCCCCAGCTGTCCGGGTCCAGGAGCTGTGTTGAGCTATGGGTGCAGTAGTTATCCTTGGCTTCTTTTGTTTTGCCTTCTGTTTTCTAAGTCAGCACAATTTGCTTGGTTCACAATTTTGAGCTTTCTTTCATGGCCCTTAGGGATAGAAATCTACTTTTTAATGAAAGCTGAGATTCTCGTGTAATGATTTCCATTTGGGAGCTGGGGTTTTAGGGAAAACATCCGTTATCACAAGACATTATCAAGAAATATCTCAGGAGAGTTGGCAGTGTTAAGTTTAGGTTATGTATGAAAGGCTTTGTGGGAGGTTGATAGAAAATATGAGTCTGCGGTTTACATCAAGTTTAACTAGATCTTTCTGAAACTTTTAATTGCGCATACCAGCATGTGGATGGAAAGGAGCTTGATTGGCATGTCAACTTGGCAGGGGCTGGAAAAGGAGTTCTTTTATTTGTGCCAAGAGTTGGGAGAAAGTACAGAAAATTCAGCAGTCATATGGCTCTCGCAGAGCCCTTTCTCCTTCCCACTCCTCGATGTGGCTGATCCTCTTCTCACCTTCCCGCCTTTCTCTTTTCCCCTCTACAGACACCAAAACAAGTCCCACTGCTGCCTCTAGACTCTAACAGGGAAGACAGCTATCCCAAGAGACTTTTCCGTTGCTTCACCAGTTCCTGTCACCCTTCTTGGCTTCAGCTTTGGCATTTGCATCAGCTCTGCTCCGGCAGGATCTCACTGCGCCCAGGCTCAGACAACCCTGCACCATGGCCCCTGCCACCATCACCACCACCACCATGAACAGCAATAGTCTAACATAAGCTGAAGTCCACCTGCTGCTTTTTACCTCAAGCTTCAGCTTTGGCTAATTTGAAGGAGGTTTTTAAGGATGAAAATGAGGGGCTGCTGCTGAGGCAGATAAGAGAGAGGTGATGTTAGTGTCAAAGAAGGTGAAGGTTCCTCTTGGTCCTGCCCTGCTTTCCATGGTCTTTCCTGGCTCTCTGTTTCCTTCCCTTGCTCTCTCAACAGCTGTACTGACGTGCAGGCTGGGGCAGGCATAAAGGTGTATGTGGGAAGTACATGCTGCTCCCAGAAGAAAGGTCATATAGTATCTACTGTTGTTTTCTTTGTAAACGGTGACAGATATCCTTGAGCCCTTGTGGAAGGAAATCTGCATCTGGTGACTGAAGTTAAAAAAGAAGCACAGTGATGGTCCTGCTTTAGATGTGTTTCCTCAGAATTGCTAGGTGTGTCTGGCCATGTGCTGCTGAGGATCCATCAGATGCCCAAGGCACGCTGGGTTATTCCTAAACCTGATGGTGTTCTGCCCTCACTACTACTTTTCCTCTTCTCACATTTTTGGCAAGTGTGTTCTCAAAATTATATTAGCCATATTCAATTTCTGAATTAATTTATCTGATACTTATTTTTCTGAAGTAATTTCTCTTATCTGACTCTGCTGACAGGTCTGGAGGCTAAGCAATTTCTTTTCCAGGAGAGGAAAGTTGGGCAGTGCTCCTTATCAATCACGACCACGAGTCACTGTTTTGAACAGTAATTTGCTTCCTTGGGTCAGACATTTCCTGGTGGGATGCCCTGTGGGATGAGCAGCCCCAGTGCTTGTTTTGGGATTAGCCCGACAGGTGGGAATGGTGATTCTGGTGCCTGCTGACAGAGGATGCTGGCAATTAAATGCCAGCAGGATTGAGCAGTGCCATGTCTTCATAAACTCAGGAACTGTCCTCTAAAGGCATGCAGGTCTGAAGGGGTTTTAAGTGTGTCACATGCATGTTTACCTGGCAGAAAATCAGTCTGATTGAATGGAGCAAAAATGCACCCTCAGAGGTTTCTCTTGACTGCACTGAGCCCTGCAGAGTACCTGCAGCTCCTCGCCAGCGCCTAACGGCAGGGTAACAATGGAGTTAGCTAAATTAGGTGGTGTCTTGGCTGCAGAGCACTGTAGTGAGATAAAAAGAGAAATTCAAATCTGACTGGTGTCTTGGCTATGATTTTTCATTATAATTGCTGAAAACTCCCTTCTGTTGGCTGCATCATGTGGCCATTGCTTGTTAAGGGAGTCTCTGTGGCTTCTTCTGCTTGGTCTTGACTGTTTCGTGACTCACCTTTTAACAGATTCACCTTCCCCGTGTGACAAGTAACATTCAGAATAGGAGAGAGGCTCATTAAAGGATGTGAATATGTGGCAGGCATGGCACTAAGATGTCAGGCACAAATCCAGCCATAGCCTGGTAGCTGCAAAGAAAGAAAAGTTCAGTGACAGGACAGCCTCTCCCAGTCATTTCCATGGTGGAAATCTCCCATTAGAAGTATTCAAAGTGTGCTGGGAGGCAAATAGATGGGACAAAGCTGATTTTTGTATCAAACAGGCAATGCAGGGCTACCATAATGATTGTATTATTTATTTTAATATATAGTTCAATAAAATCCCCAGGGATAGCCTTTTTCCAGCACTGAGGCCTGGCTTGCCATTTGCTGTCAGAAGATTTAGTGACTCTTATTCAGTGGAAGAGGCCAAATGGGCCAAAAGGGAGGTGAAGAGCTCTTCCACTGCATAAGAGAATTACCTTCATCATTCAAAGTGCCATCTTCCAAAGTTTCTGCTTGAAAATCCCTCCCTCTTCTAGGAACAATTCTGAGAAACTCAATTTGTAGAAGGAAAGCCACTTAGAGCAGGTTTTCTGTGAGGCCTTCTCCATGTCTCAAGCATGGCTCGTAGTGATAAAAGGTAAATGTGGTCCAGAAACCCTGTAACATGAGCTGTAGCAGATATCCATGCTCCTGGAGGCTCTTCCCACACCTTTCCCCTGCCTCTCCCAGGGAGACAGGTGGAGAAATAATTTTTTCTGGTGAAAAGTCATCTAGGAGGGCTACAAAGCCTCCCATCACTTGTGTTTTCCTTCCTGTCCCCAAGCCCCTTAGCCTGTATTTGTCCGCACAGACCCCTGACAGCAGCATTGGCACCGCTCTGGGCAGCTCTGCCAGGTGTCCCAGCAAACAGCTCGTGCCACAATGCCATGGCCCAGAGGATATCCCCACCCAGAGACCTGAGCTGATTCCAACCCTGGAACACTGAGGAAACTATTGAAAGCTTTCAGGCTTAGGTAAAAGGACTGGAAAAGGCTCCAAAAGTGTGGAATGGTAGGAATTAAGTGTGAGCATCCTGAAGAGATCCTGTTTAAGTGCTGGCACAACAGACCTCCCTGACAGGAACCACCCTCACCCTCCTTAGGGATTTTTTCTAGACAAAAATACAAAGAAGAAACCCACTCAAAGACCCCAAAACTGGTTGCTAGCACCAGTTAGTCTCTCCCTCCATAGATGTGCTTGTGCATCGCTGCTCACACCACTTCACAGTGATCCAAGCAGGCCTAGGTGCACATGCTGAAGCTCCCAAGGTGGCGTTGGCTGTGGGGTCACCAGCACCACCACAGTTGGTGACTGGAATGGAGTCTGCAGTGGTGGAAGCAGCTCTGAGTTTCCCTAGCTCATACAGATCCTTCAACTGGCTTTAAGAAACTTGATTTCTGACAGAGGGTGTCCATGCCCAGAGCCAAAATGTGAGGCATTTTAAAGGACTTACTCAAACCCACTATGACTCATGCAAAAATAAAGCATTATGGATATGAAAAGACCATTTATCTCCTCTACACACAAACCCATTTTTTTATCCTTTCCACATTGTAAGGTCTTTGGGAAAGGGGACTTGTTGTAGCTCTCAATTCAGGGCTTTATGACCATGTGGTATCTAATTTTCTCCTGAAAAGAAATAATGGAAAAGAATGGAAAAGCTTTTTCTCTTTTTTTTCCCCCTCTCTGCAGCAATTCAGGCTATAAGATGATTAAAATTATCAGGATTTTCTCTTCACATTTTCTAATGTAAATATATAAAAATATCATGACTGGGAGGGCTGAAAAATTGTCTATGAAACACTGGTAGCTGAGAGACTAAGGCTTCATATCCTAGATAATGGTCTCTTAACCTGTTCATCAACTCAGTATAAAAGAATTTCAAAATATTAATAAAATATGAAGTATTCCTTAAGAACTCCCACAGCCTCCAGCACCTGCACAGATGAGATCCAAACCTCAGTCTGCTCTCTGGGGATGGCAGTGTATGTCCTTGCTCGTCAGACAGTGTTGGCAGAGGGGGTGTGCTGGGGACAGTGTGCCCTTCTCTGAATGCTGATGCCACACGACGGTGCTGCTGTCAAGCACTCTCTGAAGGACTCTGTTCAAGATTTATTTTTCCTCCCCTAAATATCTTTTTAAAGTCACTGCTGCTTATTTGTACAGCTTTCCCAGAGTCCTCTCTCCCCAGCTTGTTTATAGTTGGAAGGCCTTCTGCTTATTGCTCATCCTAATCGCTTGCATCTTTACTTAGCCACACTGAACCTACTGCCCTCACCCCTGTCTCCACTTCCCACAATTGATTTCGCTTTCTTTATGGATCTCTTTATGTGTTTAGCTTTTCTTTCTGTTCACAACATGTTTGCAGTTACCAGGATCACAGACATGCTTCCAGGATTAACTCTTACCTTGCAGAAGTTTCTCTTTTCCTAAGACAGCTGAAGCTGTCTCTAGCTTACCATCAGTCTTAACCTCTGAAGCAAAGGCAGATGTCCTTCAGTTTGCTCCTGGTTAAGGGCAACATTCACTGGTTTTGGCCTGTGAGGTGACCATGGTGGCATTGGTCTCTGGGAATCAAGCCTCAATGCCTGGCCTGACAATGACCTAAGGGCATCATAAGCTGTGGCACTGCTTTTCACCACGAACCCTTCCTTCTCGCTTCCTCCCTCCTCGCCTCCAGCCATGGCAGTTTGCCTGAATAGTTTTTTGAACCCATTTGTATTTTGTTTCCTAGAAGCCGTTTTGAACTACTGATGCATGTTTCCACTTTGCCTTCACACTGATGTAAAGGCTGGCAGTGTCACATTTTTGTTGTATGTAAAAACCATCTCCTGAACTTCTCTCCTCCAAAAGTCTATATAGCATCCATCCTTACACTACTTGCTTGACCACAATATTTTCCTAATCTCTATGTTTCCTTGGCTTACTTGAAGTATTTGTTTCTGATTCCAATCTTAACAATGAGCTACTGCTCCCACATTTGTCTAGTTTCATAAAAAAGAGGCAAGCACAAACTCTCCAGCTTATATTTACAGTTCCTCAGTAATTTTCCCACCTTGTCCATTTATGTCACCTGCACATTATAGGTATTTTAATGAAGACAATAATGCTAGCTCAGCATTTATTTTATATATTCAGATATTGTGCAGTAAAGCATGTTGCTAGTCTGCATTCTCCAGCACAACATATTTTCATTGTCTGCCAATTGCTAATTGGCTTGCACTTACCCTAGCACTACTATTTTCATTCATTGCAAATATCTAAGTTGCTAACCAAATTTCTTTTCTGTAATAGCAGGTAATTTAGTTTTCTCCATGGATATAAACACGTAGCACTCTTATTCATGCTGTTTCATCATTTAAAAATACTAATTATCTCAGAAATCCTGAGCATTTTACCTGATTCCTCATCCTCCCCAAGTTCCTTATGAAATCCTGTAAACATAAAAACTGATTTTAGACTTTTAAAAATGGAAGAACATTTACACATCTCTGGTGAGGGTCACTTACTAAGACTGTCTAGAAGAATGAAAACATGTAGTAGGTATTTATATTCTGTCTTTCCTCAGAAAGTGCTTTTGAACCTTATAACTGCCATAATAAGTAGGAGAAGGACCTCATATATAACTGAAATGTATAACCCCAGACATAAAAACATAGCACTTTTGAACATCTGATCCTCATAGGCTTCCTTTTTAATGAACGGAGAGGTAAAATGAACATACAAAATTACCCTGCTGTCAATATCTCACTAGTTTCCAAAGAAGGTGATCTGAACTCCAGATGTACCCAGGGATCTTGTATTATTGCTCCAGGATAAAACACAAGGAGTTGTAATATTGTGGTACCGTCTTTGTCTATCTGGACAGCACAGACAGCCGAAGTTCTATGACTCATATGACGTTCGTGCAAAGATGGGAAAATTATCTATAAAAAGAAGAAAAGGAGAAAAGGTGCTTCCACAAAACCTGCGGTATGTATCATTGCGTCAGTTAATTCCTATCTGCACTCTGAGACAGAGCTATATCTCAGCCTTACAAAAGGAAAAAATTACAGTCTGTTTTGCAGATTCAGTTGTTTTCTATTAAGTCAGCTTCTGTACCCCTTTTGCCAGCAGAGCTTTCTGACTCCTACTGCCTGCTAACTTTGGCTCAAGCCTGGCTTGGCAGGGTTTTAGAGGGCACTCCCTCTAAAACCAGGGAGTGTCGCCAGTGACTTCTGGGGACGTTGGCTCCATCCTGGATTCCTCACCCTCACCACAGAAACATGCTACAGAGCATCATTACTATATTTAATTTTTTTTTCCCCCTAGAATTAAGTTTTTGTTGTTTGGGGTTTTTTTCTCCCATGATGGAAGGAAACCCCAGCTCAAAGTGGTTTGCGGGACAGTGTCAAAGGGAACATGCTGTATTTTTTTCTTTCTATTCTTTGGAGTAAAATATTCTCAGGGGCTCTTGGATGGCCTTCCTTTTCACTCCCAACCCTGAATGAGGCTCTTGGGCAGTGTCAGCTCTGCTCTGTTGTGCTCTGCTCCGCAGTCCCATGAGTACCCAATGGAGTGACTGATACTGCAGCCTCTCCTTATGTGCACAGACCCTTTGAAGTCACTTCAAAGGGGTTGTTTGCAAAGGGGCTGCAGGTACAGGCGGTTAAATATGGCCAATACCGCCTCGACTGTTTAACGATTCAAACATTATTTCTTATGAGCAAACAGAGGCATTTTTTTATATTGTTGACACTGATCCTCTAGCTTAGCAAAAGGCACTCGTGCAACATTTTCTGCCTCAATTTATCATCTGCCCTAGGCATTCGTTGCACTTTGCTCATCATTAGGGAAGAAATAAAAGCCATTCGCTAATCCCCAAACCACTTTGTTCCTCTATGGCCCTTCAAAGAGCAGGGCCCCTAAATGGTGATTAAGGACTCTGGAGACCTTTCTCAAGAGAGATTCCTTTGCGTCCCCATATCAGGTAGAAAGAATCGAATTCTCAGACTGGGCAGTTTTTTTAATTAATACCATGGGACTGAAAATAAAATAAAATAAGATAATTATATGGGGCTTTTAACCTTTTTATAGGCTTTTTATGTTACCTTTAAATAAAACCAACTCTCTCTGCTCAGTTTGTGGATTTAGGGTGATGGAGTTAATTTGCAGGCTGAGGCAGAGATGGCGAGGGTCGGAAGCTAGGTTAAACTCTACCTGGCCTCCACTGAAGAAGCAAGAAGCCTTGTACCCTCTTGCCCTTGGCCCTGAGATGTTGTCTGCCCAAAGGCAGAGGAACTTCAATTCCTCCAGCAACACTGGGATAGGAGAGGCTGGGATTTGGTCTGAGCCCCAGCCCCACAGCATCTGCCAGACACAGGGCTTTGAGGCGACTATGCTGCGTCTCCGGGAGCAGCTGCCCATGTGTGGAGCATCCTCTCCCCAGCCCTGGGTGTTTGCTGATGGACATGAACCCTCAGCACCAGTAGCTCTGGCAAACACTTGATTTTCTGCCCCCTTGGTGCAAGTTGAATTTTCTCATGTATGTGTAAATTGTGGGGAAAACACCTGACACCTGTGGTCATTTGCATGGGTGTGAGTTAAGGGCTGGGTAAGAGGTCAGCCAAAAATACCCATCCCAAAATACCAGAAAATACTCATCTGTTTTTTATCTGTGTGTTTTTATTTCTTGTTGGGAGCCCTTTTCTGTAAGCATGTGCCTGATGAATGCTGATTTGAGACATGACCTCTGGGTAGAAGTTTTCTCTCCTTCCCTCCCAGGCTGGATGGTCACATTTCTTATTTTCCTTTGACCACAGCAAAGCTTTTTTTAGTTCTGATGCTGTTAGAGGCTTGGGGACACAGGTGCATGCGTGGGAGAGTGGAGGCACAGCCACAAGTTGAAACACTCTTTGTGTCGCTGTTAGGGAACTTCCCCCTTTTACCTCCATCCCCAACCAGAGAAAATGCAGGATTTCAGAAGAACCCCTGCATGACAAAAATGAAATATGTTCCACCTCTTACAGCTGGCTTCAAAAGCTCAGCGCAATAGAAAATTGTGATGAGTCAGTAATTCCCATGAAATGGAAATAATTGTCGTGGTTCTTCTTAGGGTAGTGTTTCTAGGGCTGCTTTGTTGTGAGTCTCCATTCTAGGAGAACAGTGAGAAAGTCACTTTTGAAAAAAAACCCTCCTGATATCGGTGACACTCTTGTTTAAAAAAAAAAATCATGAAGTCACCTCACAGGTAAAGGCAATGATACTGGAGTTGTAAAGGGACTGTAGAGCTGCCACCACTTCCATTGGGTGGTGCAGGAGCCCTCAAGAAACGACTCCCAGGATCTTGTAGAAATTGGTGCTGTTGGTGCCTGTGAGAAGAGGAAGAGGGCAGTTCTGCAGCAGCAAGTGAGTTTTAAAGCTTAGCTGTTATCTGTAGTGAGTATCATGGTGCTTTGCCAAACCCTCTCCAAGGAAGACTGGTTTATGCATTTTGTACAAATCGCTGGCCAACCTGCTGAGCTGTATTCTCCTCTCAATTCAGGCCCTGTAGTGTAAATCTGGAGTAAGTGGGTGTGAGCCAGTGGAGGCTCAGCAGCCCCAAGGGAGCAGAATTTGTCCCTTTGGTTTTTCTCACCCCTGGTGGATTCATCTGTCATTGGGAAGAAGCAGAAACTTATAATTAACAGAGAAACAGGAAGGGAAGAGCAGAGTTCAAAGCTGTCTGCCAAAAGAAAGCGATCCCAACCGAGTCTCCCATGATTGTGTCTGGGATGACAATCGCAGCCCAGCACTTCCAAGGACAGCTTATTGTTGTGCCGTGCTCCCCGTTCTCAGCTGCCACTATTGTCCGCCTGCCTTGCCTCGCTTGTTGAGCTGTAAGTTGCCAACCCAAAATTAGGACTCTTCGGGGGCTAAAGGTCAACTGGCAGCTTTGTGATCTTTCTGAGGATGTGAGTTATAATGAGATCACAGAAAAGTTTTCAAACGATGAGCAATGCAGTGGCCAAAGGGGTTGGGTTAGTGATAAGGAATGGAGCAAAACTGGGGGGCTGATCCATTCCTCTGGGTAAATTTCTATACAAGCGCCGGTTTCATTTCGTCCGTATAAAACAAGCCCGGTTTAACCTATTTAAAATGGGGTTAAAAGGGGTCATAAATCTCTACAGGAGCTGAGGATCCGCAGAAAACTCGATCTGATCTCTTTTACATCTGTTTCAGGTTCTCAGCCTTATCTGCCTCAGCTGCCTTTGCTCTTTGTGGCCGCACACAAATGCCGTTAAACAAAAGTCCTTTTGCCGGGGCTGAGTGGCAGGTATAGGGTGACCGTGCTGCGGGGGCAGCGGAGGCGGCGGGGGGGAGCGGTTGCCGCCGACAGCCCCCGCAGCCCGCCTGATTGACATTGTAAATCTATACAGAGGGGTTGTTTGAGGGGAGCCCGTCAGATTGACAGTGTAAATGTGTAACACACACACACAGCCTGGGAGAGAGGAGCCTGCCGGCGGGTGGGAGAGCGCCGGCGGAGTGCCGGTCACACGGAGATTGAATTACAGCTGCATTAGATCAGAGCTGTGGGAAACGGCACCTCCTAAACACACACACGGCCGGCAGCGGGAGGGCGGCCGGGGAGGGCGGGCAGCTGCGGGCCGGGCCCGGGGCAGCGCCGGCGGGGGAGCCGCTCCCGCCCCGCCGCTCCCCGCACCCGGCGGCGGAGGGGAGCCAAGAAACTCCAGGAAAAAGGGGAGAGGCCGGGATGGGAAAGGCGGGATGGCAGCCCCGCAGCTGGAGCGGCCAGGCTCCAGAGGGGATTTTGCTGGCTTTAACCGATACTTTTGAAGATTTGCAGGTTTATAGCGTTTCACTGCCACTGTGGGGAAGAATCTTAAGACCACCGTCCCCCTCAGATAGCAACCGCCCCCTAATCCTTTTGATTGGCCGTACACTCCCCTGGCATCCCACGAACCTGCGGCATTAGAGCCTTCGAGCCGAGGGCCGGGCGGGGGGAGCCTGGAAAACTGAAACATTTTAAGCTCTATTAGAAAGGGCAAAAAGTCAGCGGGCTTTGAAATGAACGCGCTCAGCAGGAGCGGTGGAAGCATTTCCAGGAGACAGCGGGAAGGCATTTGTTTTCTTGGCTGGCCCCGAAGCGCCGGCTCGCCCTGCCGCGCACAATGCGTGGTCTTCTGTGGGGCCATCGCACCTCGGCATCGACAGACACCCCTCTGCCCCCCGCCCTCCTCACCAGCCAGCCACCCTTCCCTCGCCCGCCAGAGGAGCCCTCTGCGGTGACTTTGCTCTGCTGGGGAAGGAAGAGCCTCCTTGCCCTCCCTTTAATCGCCCGTGTTTGCAGGTCTTCCCGAGGGCTGGGTAAGCAGGGGTCAAAAAATGAACATAAAGGCTCCTATCCACAGACCAGATTTTTTTTTTTTTTTAATTTAATTGTTATTTTTATTATGCCACCAACTTTTCAATACAGTATTTTTATTTTCCAGTGTCTCCTGCTTTGCATAATCCCTTCTCTGCCCAACTCTACTCGCAAACATTGGCCAGTCCATTTCTAATTTCTCAGCCTCCAGGCTAATTCTCACAAATAAAACTCAAGCCAAAGGGTGAGACAATGCCTGACATAGGAGCTGTGGCTCCGCAGACCCCACAGATCCAGAGGGCAGTTTGCCTCCAGCTACAGGGCAGGATCTGACCTACATTTTACTGCACTTGAAGTCTCAGAGACTTACTGTGAGGCTGATCTGTGCAGCTTGGCTGAAAACCAGAGCAACTGGCAGCAAGCAGGGAGAGGCTTTGGCCAAGCCCATGAAGTTGTCTAGAACTGGGAAAGATGTACAGGTATGCTGTGAGTTATAATGAGGTCCCTGCTATATAAAAACCAGAGACCTTTTTCTCCTGCTTTTCCCACACATTTACAGACTAGACCGGAGGCCTACCCTCTCCACTGGTTAAGTTTTCCCAGTAAAGGCAGACCCCTGGCACTGTCACATTTTGTCACAGTGAGCTGCAGATTGAAACAAGCAGTGAATGACTTGTGCTCAGCATGAAGGGTACACAAAGGCCACTACACATCCTCTGCCTGCACATCCACCAGAGGGAAACTTTCCTGGCCTCAGGTCATTTCACATTTACAGACATCACAGCTGATAGCAAAATCAGTCCTTAATTTCCATCCGTCTGACTGACCCAGGACCTCAAAGAACCTTCTACCAAAACCATTCAGACTCAGCCAGCTTGGCTGACCTGGCCTGGATAAGTAATTCCCTCGGCTATGGTGGCAGAACTGCTGAGGTGTGTGGGATGGAGGGATGATGAACACTTTGAATGGCAACTGCTTCAGCTGTATCAGCTGCAGCCAGACCAGCCTCAGGAACCTGGTTCACAGCAGGGCGTCCTTTGGCACCAGGATTCCAGGCTGGCTGGCTGGGCTTGGCCAGTCTTCCATTATTAGCCAGGTTGTCTGGTTGCTCTCCGGCATGGTTTTAGTCCAGTCTCCAAAATGCAGAAGGGATAAGGCCACTCTCTTTTGAGGGGAAAGACAGTTCAGCTGTGTGTATGTAAGCTGTGTTGTGGCACTTGGCCTCATGAGCCCTGGTCTGTTTACTTAAGAGTACAGATATAGTTCAGGCAGAGTAAGCCCAGAGCTTTACAACAGGGGTTTGCTACTCCCAGTTCACAGACAACCTGCCACCCGACAGGCTCTGACACTGCTTTGGGTCGCAGGAAATTAAATCTCAAGACAGAGCCTGGCTGACTTTGCGAGGAAAGTGCCCTCTCCAGGGCATCTTTTCCTCAGTCCCCTTGCTCACAGGCCAGCCAAGGTCAGAGAAAGACACATGAAGATGGACAGATCTTTATGTCTCCTTCTGTAAGAGATGTCTGTGTTACTCAGTGTAAGGGGATCTTTGAGCCCTGACTGCTTGCAAGCCTCATCCCCACAGGGTTTCTTACAACCTATCCAGAGTTCCTTCAGCGCTGTCTGCTACAGTATTTATAGGGGGGGACACACTCGATGTCATGGTTGTTTATAGTTTGTTCACTTTTGTAAAGTGTGGAAAGATTGTTCCAGAAGTTGTTGGAAGACAACAGACCCCAGATTCATGCCATTTTGGTATTCATACTCTGTTACGCTTGAGACTTGGAAAGATGTGTGGGGCAGTGTCCCCCACTTCTCTACCTTTAATCTGCAGTAGGTGCCATGGGCGCAGCTGTGCTCTCATGGACAAAATCATGCTGCTTGATCTTGTCATTTTTCCAGGCCTAGCCTTGCTGGAGGAGATCAACCCAACTTTCTGGTGAAGCTGACACAACCTGTGGGAGAGCACTGGGGAGCGAGTGCCCCACTCTTTGGCCCACAGCCAGGCCTCCTCCAGCTGGTGCTAACTGTGTGAAGATGTTTCTTCTTGCACAAGGACAGTTTCTTGTTGCGATCTCCCAGCTCAGCTTTGGGCTCCCAGGGGTGAAGACATTACTCCTTCAAGATGACCCTATAGGACTAGAAAATCTTGTTCAGTTACTCAAAAGCCTGGATTGGAAGGAGAGGTGGTTCTTCTCCAGCTTGTTGACTGATTTTGACATTGTCTCAGCTCACTTGCTGAACAACTCACTGATTCTGGTCCCTGCTACCGTCACCCAGGGGTAACCCTAAGCTGGTGATCAGTGCACCCCTGCGGAGGGGCTGCAGGGCAGAGGGAGATTGCTTCCACCTCCTTGCAGATGCTGCTAAACACTTGGTTGTCCTGAAAAAGAGAGAAATTATTTCTTTAGAAGAATCTGCTAGTTGGCAGCACGTTATTGCAGAAGACATTTTGTTGTACAAAATGTACGAAACAACAAAGCCTATGAAGAAACAGAGGCTTTTACACTGTGCGAGTTTTATAGTGTGAAAATTCTTCATGGCTTTATGAGCCTTTTTCATGGCTTTTATGAGAGGCAACCATTAAACAAGGTGGGAAATCAGAGCTACAGACGCATTTGAGCCTCAGCCATCTTGACAGGTCTTGGCCTTTGAGTGAGAAGGTGCTGATGCAGCATGGCAGGGCAGGAGGCAGCACACGGTCTATTTGCAGTTCTGCAGAGGATGATCAAGGCTTACAGCACAAATATCCCACCTTTGAAATTCCAGTGCTGTCAGGACTGAATCAGTGCAAATCCAGAAACTCTGGCCATCAGAAGATTTCTGTGGAGCCTTTGTGTAACAGCAAGCAGCAATTCCTCAAAGCAGAACTCTTTCCCAAATGGGATTTTGGAGAGAGAAGTGCTTCAGTTTATTTTGAGGTTTTAATTAATTTACTCTAAAACATAATTAAAATGAAATTGCTGTTAAATAAATTGTTGTGAACTTTTCCCATGTTATGAACTTGCCAACATTTCAGTGAATTCAGTTTGGAGTCTGCTTAGTGTCAGGAGTCCTCCAACCCTTTTAACTGCAGAGAAGACCCACTCAATTGGAATATCAATAAACAGCATGATGTTGTCCTTCAGACAAGTTGAATTTATTGTGTTTGGATGAGATCCTGGCTCTTTGTTTACCTGGAACAGGTAAGTTTTCCCCTTGTTTACTACCTGCTTTCAATATAATTTCTCTTTTCATTCTCATGACATGTTAAGGATCGACAATTGCATTTTGTGTTGGGGCTGCTCCAGTTTTCATGAGAGATGCAGCAGTTCAGCTAGGGAACAATCCACAACTGTGACTTCTCTGCAGGACTCTCCTATCTGACATAACCACTGATCCCTTTCTGAGCTGAAAGCAAACCTCCGTGTGAAACACATTGATACGGCCACCTCAGCACACCCCTTTCTTTTCTTTTTTTTTCAACCTGAATTCCTGCTGGCGCCCAATGCAAATCGTTTCAGTCCTGCTTCACAATAGAGCAGGAAGGCTTTCCACTGGAAAAGCATTCAGTTCTGAAAGTGCTTGTGGTGCTGGGGAAGCTCACAGGTTGCGGCCAAGCAGGGCAAGATCACACTTCCAGGAAAGTATGACTAACCCGATTTCCACATTGACTTAGCACACAGAGTGCCCTGGTAAATATAGCACCTCAGAGGTCATAGGGATGGGTTGCTGGGGGTAGAGTTCAGTTAATTTATGGCCAGGCAGTGCAAATCAGGGTATTCTGTCCTTTGATGTCAAGTCTGTTATCGGCACCAACTCGCTGGGTGAGTGAGATTAGTGAGTGTGCATTATAAGGTTTCAGAGCAGGATGTTGTTTCCTGGATGGGCAGAAATGGGGTGGTGTGCCTGTCAGAGCTGGTGGGCTGCTGATGGAGGAAAGTGTGTGATGGGGAGGAGGTTACCAATGAAACAGTTTATCAAGGGTCCTGAGGCATCAGAACAGGTTGTCCAGAGAAAGTGTGGATGCCCCATCCCTGGAAGTGTTCAAGGCCAGATTGGATGGGGATTTGAGAAACCTGGTCTAGTGAAAAGGTCCCTGTCCATGGCAGTGAGGATGAAACGAAATGGTCTTTAAAGTCCCTTCCAACCCAAATCATTCCATAGTTCCATGATTCTGTGATCCTATGACATCTGCAACTGCACACTCCATGAGCTGTTTAACCTCCCTTGGCCTCCAAAGACTATTCAGAGAAGCTGCAGCTGTGGGTCAGCTCTTCTGCTGCTGGCAACAGCACAATGGCCTGTGGTCCTCAACACCTATTTGCCTGCAAGTTATTCAGGGTGTTGTGTGGCCACAGAAGATAAATGTTCCTCTTCTCCTGTCTGCAGCTGCCACCCAAAAAAGGGGTCATGTTTTGGATGCAGAGTCAGGACTCTGAGGGACCTGAAAAAGAAACTGGGTACTGTTGCCCTAACCTACTTAAAGCTCCTCTGATCAGTCTCAGACAGATGCTCTCTCCTCTTTCATTGCCCCTTTCCTCCTAACAATCTGCCTCATACGTCTTTCAAAAACAGTTTCCTTGTATGAAAGCTAGTAATGAAATGTCTCAGTATTTTCAGATAGAACAGTAATAGCTCTCTTTAAGACCTAACAGTGT
The DNA here is from genome assembly GCA_013398955.1 of Callaeas wilsoni. NCBI lineage: Eukaryota > Metazoa > Chordata > Aves > Passeriformes > Callaeidae > Callaeas > Callaeas wilsoni. The sequence goes on from VWPU01007474.1 coordinate 117,685, forward strand.
ATGCAGAATGCACAGCTCGGCAATGCCTTGGCACTGCCTCTCCTTGGTGAACCTACCCAGCATCTCCATAGCATCTCTGCTGGTGGTGAATGAGGACACCACTGCCATGTGCCAAAAGGTGCTTGGTGCACCACCAAGCATCCATGGGAGCTCTCCTTCAGTGACTGCAGTGCGTAACATGGCAGATACTGCATCACTGTCACGTTCACTTTCCTGTAGCTTTGATCAAAAGAGAAAAGATTTACAGGAGCATTGGAAGTGCTATACGAAAACTTTCCACACTTCTGAATTTTAATTCCTTTCAAAGAAAAGACTACAGGAATTTGTACCTGAAAGTGTTCACGTACACCTAAAAGAAACAAACAGCAGCCTTGTTTGTTTACCATGTCCAAAATCCACTGGAAACTGGAGAGCGTCCCACCGAAAATACCAAAAAAGAAGAAATCTTGTGTAATACGTGTAGCAACGGAAGTGCAATCTACTGATTAGGGCAGGTTCAGGACTTTCTGGCAATGGCAACTTTATTGGCTTTACCACAGCCTTCCTGTGTGCCTGGCCAGGCACCGCAGGGCTGGACAGTGCAAGCACGTCTGGGCACACAGTGGGAGCAAAGCTCTGGGACTGCAGCCGGAGCACTGGGATCAGGACTTAGCTCTTGGAGCATGAGCTGCTCTTGCAATCCAAGCCAAGGAGTGTGAGGCCATCACGTGGCCTGGTCTGGGGCAGAGATCTGCAGAAGGGCCACCATGGGAATGTTGTCTTGTGATGAAGGGGACACAGGCATTAAGTCAGCCACAGCATCACTGCCTCTAGGCAGGCTGACTGGGGTTGGTGCAGCTGGGACAAAGCAGGATTTTGAGTTATGACTTTCTGAGCCCAAATCTGGGGCAGCAGATCAGCATGTGGCCTCCTCCCCTACATTTGCATTTCGTCCTCATGTGGTCACAGTGGAGATCACTGGACTTGGGAGACCACGTGCCCTCATTGAAGCACACCTTAGGGGAAGGAAGGAAATGGGACTGTAATGCAGAGGGTCATTTGTAGTCTAATCAAAGGGGCTTCACCTCCTGCTCTCATCACCCTCTGGTTGAATTTCCTCTCTGTGGGAAGGATAAGTGAGGTGGGTGAGGGAGGGACATGGATTGAGAGGCAGTGGCCACTATTTATACCCATTACACATTAAAGGTGACCGCTCTGGGCTGTCCATGTCCTCCTCACTGGCTGCCTCACCAGGCTCAGATAACAAACAGCCCTGGCTGCACTGCAGATCTGTCGCGGGGATTATCTGCTCGTTTGAAGTGATATTTAGCTGGTCTCAATCAGAAATCTGACCGCATCAGGTTCGCATTAGCTTGTGCGGAGGTAGTAGTTTCACACGCCGACATGGTAGCAATTAAGTGAGTTGCTACTGGTTCTTACCCCAGGGTACAACTTTGTTTTGTTCCTTGCAGATTAGTGAGGCTGCACGAGTTTCCACATAGTTTTCTTTCCTGTAGACCCTGGCTATTTCATGTTGAACCCTCTGAGACCATTTATTAGACCACACAAACACTAACTATTTCCCAAAGAGGCTGACGGTGTTTCAGATCTCTTGCACGGCCAGTTATGAACAATATTATGAATCTTAGCAAGGGAAGGGATTTCACTAAAGCCAAAGAGGCCAAAGAAACCACGCAAATGCAGGGAATGAAATAATTTTGAATGGCAGGAACAGAAATAAATATCTCTTTCAAAGTGCATCATCATGCCTTTGTGGACACGGGAGGTGAGAGTGAAGGAGAGCACCTCCTGGGTCCCCCTTCATTCCTCCCTCGGCTTCTTGTCTTGGTCAAAGCCACAAACCTCATCTCCTCTTCATGTTAAACCTTCCTGAGGGACCCAATTACAGCCTGGCTGCCGCTCACATCAGCCCACTGGGAGAACCCATGTTTATTTTACGACTGAAGCTGAAGGCCTGACATGCGGGAAGGGGTTGGATATGTCCCACCCTTGGAAACAGCACTTACGATGAAAGAAAGAGGTTCACATGAAAAAAAAGGTGAGATGCTTAAAAGTTACAGCAAATCAAGATGAACACATACACACACACACACACACATGCGTGCTACTATCTGAGCTGAAACTCAGCCTTTTACCACTATGAGAGCAAATGCTTTCACAAGACGAGCTGCTTTCAGATGAACTTTTATTATGTGACAGTTCTTCATCTTGGGGACCACATGCCTCTGTGCGGCAACTGAACAACCCTGTGTCTTGTGGATGCCATATGAAATGACCGCTGTTCATTACTTTTTAGAGTTCCCTCCTACAATATTCCGAGGCAGTCATGCAGGGGAAGTATCTTATTCCAAGCCCATTGTGTTTCTCTTGGTATTTGCATGAGTCAAGACTGAATTATTTTCATGTGAATTGAGGGACAAAATTCACATCTATTTACTTTAAAAATGTAAAATTCCATAGCCAAAATTTCTTCAATCTTCTTAACCAAACCATAAAAATACAGGAAGAAGAAAAATTAATGAAACAGCAATTTGCTGCCTGGCCAAAGGCAATAGATGATCACATTACCCCAATATAATTTTGTTAACATCCACTAACTTAACGTCATTAAGTCATTTCGCAGCAGGCTGATGTTTACTGATCTCAAATATATAGTCACTTACTGCAAGTGACCTAAGCTACCATTGCTATTGGATGACTTGGGCAACTCCTCTATGCTGAGTGTCCTGAAAGCTCTCTGAAGATCTGTCATAGCTCATGCACAGGACTGGCCCCAGCAAAGCTTCTAAATGGGAACCCACAACGTTGGATGCTTGGCATTGCCACAAGCACAGCTAAGCAGAGGGAGTGGACAGGTGCAGGAAAGTCAGTATGAGTGTCCTCGGCTCTGATGCCTACATTTTGGAGGGCTACAACTTAAAAATACAACTAACACATGAAGCAAGGAGGCTGGTGTTTCTAACAAGCTCAGCTCGGATCTTTGCAGCAATTGCCACAGCCGCTGTTAAGTCTGTAGATCTTTTGAAAGGCAAACATTATAGTTGTGTGTTTGTATGACGGCAAATCCAGCTGTAAGCCATCAGCTGAGGATTTTCCTGAGAGAGCGAATGGCCTGCTGCAGAGCCCTGACTCCTGTCATGTTTGTTAGCTTGGGAAGTGACGCCCCTGCCGCTCGCGTTTCCCTCCCAATGCAGCTGGAAAGTGAGAAGCAGTTCGGTGCCATGCAGTTTTCCTTTACTGGTACATACTCTTAACAGGCAGTCTTCAGCACCACTTGCCAGGGGTGTCCACGTCTAAGCTGGATTTCCACAGACCCAATTCTGTCTCTATCAACATCTGGAGGGTGCTGAGCTCTAGGTTAGGAAGGTCTCAGCTCCAGCAGCTGCAAACTCAACTTGGCTAGGAGTCAGTCCATGGGCTTCTTAGCTGAGAAAGTGTATTTTAGCTGGCCTGCATCAAACTCATCCTCTACTAGCAGCAATGTGGTGGTATGAACGAGGTGTCTGGGAAAGCAGCCACAGTCCTTGGTAGACTTGTCCTGGTTCTTCACAGCAGGGTCTACCTGTTAGTACTTCCTGCACACTGCTACACCTAGGCTCTGTGCTGGCGAGCACTCCTCCTCTTCCAACTCCATGGAATCCTGAGGACTGTTTGTCTGTCTCTGTAATTAATAGGACTATCTCTGACATTAGCAGGAAAATGGCTATTTTTATATTCTTGTAGCACTTAAACTAGGAAAGCACCATTGTATCAAGGAACACGATGTGTGTGCATGTGCCAAGAGATTTCATGGATAACGTAACAGCTCTGGATTTAATGCCCTCCTCCACAGTTTCACCAACAGAGTGAAAAGCAACAGAGCACTTTACATGTTAGTGGCCTCAAATCTAAACAGACTCGTCTTCCTCTTGGGTTAAGCTTAGATGCTGTGTTTCTTTACAAAGACACAAGTGACAAAGACTCCAATAGCACAATTTCAATGGCTTTCTAAACTCATCCCATGACAGAGCAGGCGTGTTGTATTTTGTAGGGCTTACAGAGTATTAAGACAAAATCAACTGACAGTTCAAAGGAGGCTGGGAACAGAAATTCCTGTTCCATTTATTATACTATTCCTGATGGCAGCTACCACTTGCATTTCTTGCTGTTTACTTTTCAAGAGGTCAACAACCAGTGTCTGCAGGAAGGATGTCCCTGGGAGTTATAATATCCTGACTGTGTGGTTCCTTCCAGCAGCTTCTGTCTTCTACTGGTCCAAGGTAGTTACCGTCTTTCCATATTTTCTTTTCTTCACTGCATCTTAAATTATGTATATATGTATGTATGTTTCCCATTAGCCAAAGCCTCTCCTCCTACTACTTATGAGAAAGTGTAACAATGATGATATCGACTTCCAGTTTTGAGCCACAAGATTGATATTCCTCCAAAGTAAATACTGGCCTTGGCGGTGCCACAGTCAATATTTACTTTGAGTAAAATAAATCTTGCTGACAACCAAAACCTGATGTCAATATTGGCTTGCTGTAATCCAGCTGGTATAAAGTAATCAGTTTCCTTTATAATACCTGAATGCTTTATGCAAATATTTTCAAGTTAAATGTGGACTCTACATTCCTGTAGTTGTAAATGCAGGACTGAAACCATCCCCTCATTTTCAATCATCACAAATCTGAGAACTCTCCAAGAGAGCATATGAAAGCTCTCCTATCTCAGAAACAATCTGTGAGTGACTGATTAACTATCTCATCTGTGCACTTACTCCAAGGCCCAATACTGAAGTGTCTAAGAGTCTTCCAAATCCTTAAGATAGGTAAAGTTTGAAAAAAACAAGAGAGTACCTTTTACCAGAGCAGGTAATATAACTGAGAAAGTGGATAAACTGGATACACAAACCTTAGATCTAAAGATATGGACTCTTCCAGAAAACTCTTGTTTATTTAGACCATCACATCTACAGCCATATCATTGCTGCTACTACCTCTAAGGATCGAAATAATGTCTTCCTTAAAGGAAAACCTTAAAGGGAAACCTTTTAGTACTCAAAATAGGTACTTTTTCTTGATGGAGCTGCTTTGGCAACCAAGTTTCAGCAACCGTCTCATTTATCTGCTTTGCTGTTTATGTATTTATTGATCAGAGACTCCGAACTCAATAATTTGGAAGACTGTTGGCTACCACCCACCACCTTTGGCGAATGGCGGATTCAAACTACTGACTATCCTACAGGTTTTATGCAAACCTGGTGAAGAAAAGGGACCTCTATTGGTTGTCCTCCATTGGCCATGCGAGAGGATTTGATCTGGGAGGTCAGTATGCCCAAGACCTCTGCCCACTGCGGCATCTTCTGCTTCCTAGCTACATGCCAGCCTGTGGGTGCCAGCAGCCGCACCATGGAGCAAACTGGCAGGTACAGATTCAGGGCCAGAATCAGGATGTAGAGCATTACTCCCTAGAAAAAAAGGTTTCATTAATTCTTCTGACCATGGAAAAGCACCATTTAGAAAATTTTAGTGTGTGACCAAGTGTATTATACCAGTACACACACAAAAAGAAAGTTGAAACGAGGTCGTTCTTTTAATTTGTAGTTCCAGAAGGAATGGGCATCTTCACAGAACATTTTGCAATTACTGGGACCAATGCAGCCAGAAGCCTCTCTTTTAGCTGGAGTTCTGTTCCATTGAAGTTACTGTTGTAGGCTACTGTGGTCATGAAGTCTGAGTGAAGCTCCCTCAGGCTCATATAGGCTTTGCATATCAGGACACAAATCATGAGCCATTTTCCATATTCAGTGAGAAAACAGGAAAAAGAACAGAGAACTTTCAAATGACTCACTGATGGGCTGGGTTTTTTTGTTCTAGTCGGAGCTTTTTAATTTCTGAATATAAATAGTGGGTTGCAAGAACTAAAAAACAATTAACTAGATTTATTTCTGAAGAAGCCTTGTAATTGTTACAGTGCACAGAGTTGCTTTGCTAGATTATTTTTCCTTTGGTTCAGGTTACTTGTGCAAAGATGTTGGTGGTCCTCACATATTCTTAAAAGATATCTGAACAGAGTACTCACCACTCCCTGCAGTGCAATTCTGCCTGATTAGCAATCTCTCTGGGAGGTCAGTGTCTGGAGCAGTTTGTGACTTGCATTATAAAAGAAATAAATAATAAGAAATTATAATGTTTACAGTCAGTGGAAGACCACAGGTGCAAAAAGCAGCAGACTCTATCAACTCTTAGTGGTGTGGTAAAGCCTAGTGTTCCCCTGAATAATACTGTAGCCATTCCCAAGGAGAGGGATGCTTTCCGCCAGGCAGGGGAAGATCTGACAGGACATTGCTCAGCACTATTTGCAAAGATATAAACCTGGGGCCAAGTCAGGAATTATTTAATGGAAATAATGAAGTTAATGATGCACATATGAACGCCTTCCATATTTCTACGTGGCACCTTCCCCACTGGCCACCAATTTCCTGAGTAAAGCAGGCCATGATGCAGGGTGGCTTCTGCAGGTCTTTCCCTCTCTAAGCTTCTCCCCATTCACAGTGGGTGAGCCTGACTTCAAGGCAGACTTTGCTTTCCAACCCTCTAGAGCACCATACGTGCCTGCTCATCTGCAGAGGGCTGGGTCACCAGCCACTTGGTCACCGCTCCTTAAATTCTACCTCCTTATCTCATTGAAAGCTAGACTGCAAATATTTTCCCAATTTACTTACCAAAGCAGTTGGAGCTGCTGCATGGATGTGAAGTGTTTGTAAATGGCAAAAGCAGTCATGAGCAGAAAGCAGGATGTGCATGATGGTATGAGGACACCACCTCTGAAGCCCTGCACAATAACTCTGTAAAACACTTCTTTCCATGGCAGGAAAAATAACCTTGCATTTCTCTGGGCCAGCCATTCAGTCTGTACCTTCAATAACGCAAAATATTGTCCTGTACCCTGAGCTGAAGAGGCTATCATGAGACAGGTAACCCAGGAAGGGGGTCTAGTTTCTAAAAAAAACAGGGTTGGGGATAACATAAATGACAACATCCAAGTATTAATGTGACTCTCACAGAGATGCCCTTTAAAGCTGAGCTGACTCACAGGGAAGCATTTCACTGTTTCCGAAACATAGGACTTGTTTTCCCCACGGAAAGGACAGGAAAACCCCAAGCCAAACAGACTTGAGATATTTCAATTCTCTGTAACCCAAGTGAAAGCAAAATAAAAGCATAGAAATAATGGAATTTCCCAGAGGATGGGAATTTTTGCCGAGCTGCAATCACACAATGTCAAGGCAGACTGGTAGCTCTGTTTCGGGCCTTTCCTTTAACTGTACCAACGTTGTACAGGAAAGCACAGGCCCCACTTGCACTAAGCCTGACTATGGTTATTAGCAGCACACCTCTGCTTTCACAAGCTTGTGAAAGAGAAGCAAACACAGATTTAGACCATGTTGTGTTTCTGGGTGAGTGCTTGGCAGCCCCCCTTCCACGCGAGAGGTTGGGGCCTGTCTCCTGAGCGACCTGTGCCTTTGCTGAGCCTGAGCACGGTGGCACAGGCCTTAGGCACTCCAGCCCCTGGCCGAAATGAGAGGAGCCCCACTTCGGTGCTCCTGGCAGGGGTCACTGACTGCCTGAGCCCCTCCCCTGCCTGCCGCAGCTGTAGCGCCCGCCTTGCTCACATGCTCTCGGCCCCCCACTATTTTCCTCAGGATGTGAAACTGGAGAACATGGAGAGTCACTCTAGACTAGCAGGACAAGGGCTATTAAAGCCAGAGGAGCATGGCCCCAGGGGCTAGTGACTGGGTGAGAAGGACAGGTTTCAGCCAAGGCTGCTGACATGACAGCAGGGGTCGGTGGGACCCTGACAACTCCTACAGCTCCAGCTTGATGCCTGTGTAGGCTACATGCTGCCTGCATGATCTGAGGGGGTCTAGTGTGCTCAGCATTTGAAAAACACCAGGGCTATGGGCAGGAGGATTTAATTTGAGATCTAAAGGTTAAAAAAAAAAAAAAAGCACCTAAACCAAATCCAGTGTTGAGTCTAAAACCTGATCCATGCACAGGTACTCGGTGCTGCTGTGTGACTTGGCCTTGCTGTCTGACGCCTGCACTAATAAGCAAATGCCATGACTCAGGTAATCTTCCCTTTCTCTCTTTCTGGGTCTCATTTCATTCTGCAAGCCACGGCTTGAGCTAGCTTAGCCTTGCCATAAAAAACTGACTCACTTCCTAAGGGCAAGCTAAAATAACCTGAAGATTTTTTTTTTTTTTTTTAAATGCTGCTTTTGCCTTCTTAGCCGCAACAGAAAGACATTGGGGATTTCTGAAGCTTAAAAAAAAAAAGAAAAAGAAAAAATCAGGTTTGTTAAACACAGATGAGATGTTCCTTCCAGCCCAATTTTCTCTGCCTCTATGAGTTGCTCCTTTTCAGAAGAGAATCGGTGCCTCTCCGGTGTCTAGTGTTTGACAATCAGTACTTCTCTCTTCCCTGAGTGGTAAAGCCGGGGGGAGGGAGAGGGCTGAAAGTAAAGCAAAGAATTGTTCAGATTGCCTAGATCCCTCCAGGAAGTGATCTTTCTGCTTTTACTCCAGACACACGCCTCCCAGCTAGCTAGCGGCTCCAACTAATTAGCACACGTGATGGGAATAGGAAACAAAGCCACAAACAATAGTAGCGTGGGAACGCAGTGTAAACTGCAATTACATAGACACCCCCCTCCTCCTCCGCCCGCCCCCCACTCTGCCCTTCTCCAAATAAATAAATAAAGGCATAAATAAATAAGTGTATAAATCCGAAATAGCTGCTGAGAGTACAGCAGATAAGCGTGGGAGGCAGTGCAAACCATGCTGGGGAGGAGGGAAAGATCGGCGTTCGCAGGGCGAGCAAGAGCCAGCTATTATTTTCATTCCATACTTCAAGTATGTCGAGGCTGCTTCGTTTCCTTTTGTTCAGCGTTGGGGCACAACAGAAAAATGTGTTTGGGGAATTTCAGCACTTGCCAGGTCATGGGGGAGGTCACTCTACTTTTGTTGGGAGAGAGGCAGAAGAAGAAAGAGGGCAATCAAATATCCTCCTTGAGACAGCTTACAAGCACATGTCTCATGCTGTCAGGGGGCTAGGCTCCGGTGTGACACTTCCAGCTTCTTGTCTTCCTGCCAAACTGAATATGTTTGGTATACGTTATATATGTGAGAAGTGGTCACCACTTCCCTGGCCGACCACAGCTTTAAGACACAGTATAACGGAGCTATTGTGTGGGATTAAACACATTTGCTGTGGTTTAAGCATTAAGAGCGTGTGACTGTTTGCACTTGCTTTAGAGCACCGTCATTAATAGTGACTGTGGAGGTGCTCATAGAGAGCTCATCATCCTGGCATCTCAGTGCTTGCAGTTACGTATCAAGAGGCATGTCCCGGAGGTTTGGTTTGCTGACAAGTAAACACAAGGGATTTTTATCATGACTAGAGCAGGAGGAATCAAGGCAGGCCTGGGTGTGCCTGGAAAGTAACTGCTATAGCTGACCTGGCATGCTGCTTTGATAGTGTCTTTTCCCATATAACTGAGATTTTCTGGAATAAATCTTTCAGATGGGGGCTGTTTTGGAAGAAAACAATTTCCTCTGAAATAGTTTTTAAGTTTTAGAAGCAGCTGAATTGAAGGTTACTCAGAGAAGTGTGGATCTATACAGGGTACTGGTTTTGCACTGCTATACTGGTCAGTTCTGCAGGGTCCACAAATCTTGACTTTTCTGAAACTGACAGGAATGCTGCAGTTTTTAAGTACTGTGAGCAAGACTGAAGTAAAGCATGTCAAAGGAAAATACCGTCAGTGTCAGTGCAAGATGTTACAAAGTTTTCATGGCGCTTCAAAGTAGGCTTGAATCTCAAAATTATGACCCCTTCAACTTGGAGTCAAAATGCTCAAGTCAAATGGTAGGTACAGAATCTAACTCTCTTCTGGCAAAATCAGAGTGACACTTTTTTCTGTGGTTTATTTTTATCCTGGTATTCCATAACGTAATGGAAGAGACAACTGATGATAGGATTTGATTTTGGTATCCTCCAATATCCAAATATTCTGACTGTCTGGAATAAGGTTTCACATTCAAACCGGCCAAGCTTAGTCATTATCTAAATCAAGCTACTTTGCCAAGATCCGATGAAATCTCAGCCAAAGTTCCGACCACCTTTATGGCAATTGAAAATCGCTGGCACTTTCTCACTCTTGTCACACATGCTAAACATCCCCTCACAGTTCATCTCTCTGTGACCAGGGAGTGTCTCCTGTAGTGGCTGCTTCCCCAGGTCTAACTTCTGCTCAGGTGGCTGATTGCCGTGGGACAGCAGCTGTCTAGGAAAGCCTAGGGCAGAAAGGTGTGAGGTGAATACAAGTTAGCATCTGAAAGAAAACAGATACTTTTCTGGGAGTCAGTGCTCACCCCTTCAGATACATAGTATTCACCATTTTCATTTAACTCGTCTGTTCAATGGTCATGATAGCTGGTACCTTCAAAAGTCATGGATTATTATTTTGATTTGCTTTATTCCAAACTATACTTACCAACAGCTACAGGGCATGCTCAAGTTTAATTTTTATTTTTTCACAATGAAATTCAGTTCAAAGAAACTCGTTAGGAAGAAAGTACTGTTTTTATTAGCCCAAAAGCCAGGTTTTCCCCTTGAAAGAGCATACTTTTAAATAATAGTTTTCATTGTGAAACAGAAGGTCTGGGAGTCGTTCTCTATCCTATGCCTCCTAGCAAGAATGAATAGTACACATACATTTTTCTTAAAGCTGCATCTTATTGGCAAAGAAAGCTCATAGTAGGTCTCAGACTGTAAACCCTTTGGAGCAGGGACTTCCATATATCACTGTATAACACAAAGCATGGTTTGAACACTGCTTTTAAAACACTGAAGTTGTAAAATTGCAGAGGAAAACAGCTAGTCAGGCTGTTCCTTGATAGACTGTGAAGATTTCAACAGCATGAAAACAGAGACAGTTTCTGTATGATTGTTCCTCAGCCCAGTAATGAGAAGCACTGTAGGAACAGAAGAAAACTATTTTGGCAAACTACAGAGAATTTGATTTAAAAAAAGGTCAGCAAAAGGAAAACCTGGTTTTACTCTGTGATATTTGGTGCAAACTGTACTGTGATACTGAGGAGTGATCACTGGTATAAGCGAACTACCCATTTATGGTGAAATTGTCACCGTGGTGGGATGGTGTCAGTAGTTGACGCAATTCTGGGGTCATTGTCCCCTCTAGATTTGGCAGTGCTGACAGAGGCTGTCCTGCCAATGACATGTTGATGACTTTCTGTGTGATTTTACATGAGGTGCAGTTATACATAGGGAAAGGGTGTCACTTTCCCGTGATTAAGATCAAAGGTGGTTGCCAATCAAACCAGAATTTTCTACACTATGGCATGTCAAGTTGGCCTCCTTTTGCATCTATTATGAGACAGCCATTAATTCACATGCCCTGGTGCCATTCCTCCTGTAGGGTCTTCCTGGGTCCTTCAGTGTCCTTCCACAGGACAGCCTGTGCTGTGGGAATGGAAGAAGGGATATCTATGGAAGAAGCTGACATCTGTAAGAGCTTCAGGTCAGATGGAACCTTGCATAAAAAGAGAAAAGAGGTAAAATTTACTGGAAAGGAAACCAGGTAATAAAATATCCAATCTTCCCCTTACCCCCTCAATCACAGGGTGATGAAATATGAGGTAGCTTTGCCTGTCAGCAGCTTGAATGTGTGTTCACAGATTAGCCTTTTGCACAGTTATAACCCAGGTCTGGTTTTGGAGATGAGCTGAAGCCTAAGCAGGTAAAAGCAGAGTACCTGTTGGAGCCATCCAGAACAGATATCTGTTTGCATTGCTGCTGTTACTGTGCTGACAGTGCTAGTCTTGCTTATTCATAACTATACACTGCTTCCAAAAGATGATACTTGAAACCCATCCTGCAGCAGAAGCATTTCAGCTGAAGCATTCTGCTTACAGTAAAGACTTTGATGTAAAAATTATCCCTGTCCTTGGCCAGCTTGAAGAGAGAAATGTCTTGATGATCTGGCTATCACTACAGATGCATGTGAATGTGTGCTGTTTATGTCCTTCTCCTGCAGCAATGGCTCCAGCACAAAGCCACTCAGCACCTGCATGGCAGAAGTTGGGGCCAGTGTGCTTAGAGAGCACCCCAGCCTAACTTCTGAGCTGGGTATTTGGACCTCTGGCATGCGCAGACAGGAATAGCAGTGTTCAGCTCCTGAGGAAACACAATTATAGTCACAGTACTGCTAACAGATCATGCAAGGAGTCTAAAACCCTCCTCTGCCACTCCCATTCACTTCTCCAGCACTTCCATTCGATCTTTGGTAACTAGTTTTGACCCGTGTCAGTGGCAACAACAATCAACACACTCAGCCAAAACTCCGTAAACAAAAATACAAGATTTGGAGCAGTAACTTCTTACTTGCAGAGCTGATGCTGCAGCTGGATATATGCGGGGAGGGGAGGTCAGGGGGGAGCGCTGATGTTTTTGCCTGGCTGCAGTGTGAGTGCCAGAGCCACCAGTTGAATTGGGCACAGTAACCATAGCAACAACGAGTTTCCGGGACTTGGGGTGACAGGTTGACGGGATTACTCTTCAAAGCACTTGCTCCCTTGGGAGAGAAAACCTAAAGGAAGGGGATGGGAGTTAATTTAGCACACACACACTGGAGCAAGGGTCAGCAGTGGCAGGTCTCTGCTGGAGGGAAGCCTGCAGCAGCAATAAACAACCCTTTCAGTGCACTCTGAGTAGCACCGAAATCTCTGTAGGGGGGCATACAACAAAGAAAAATATGGGATCCACACAAAATCTAGCACTACTCCCTTCCAAAAGACAGTTGCCACCAAGAGCTCCTGCATGTCTCAAACCTGAATCTCTGCTTTGGTGTGAGGGCTTTACCCTGTCCTGCCATTCCTACTTCCAGCACTAGGGTGGCCAGATGTGGCTGTAGACCCTGAATTTGGAAATGCTGAGTTGTGCCAGACCTGGAAGCAATGGGGAGACTGGGGCGGGGGTGAGCAGCAAGAGGGGGAAAGGCAAATGTGCTGGTGTGTGTGATAGGAAGGGGTGTGAGATGAAATGTTTGGGTGCTGGGGTGACTGAGGCATGGACATGGCTGCGGTAGGAGGTGGGCATGTAGAAGGCAAGAGGCCACTGCAATGTGAAGCAAGGAGAAGGGAAGCACAGCGGCAGCGTAGGGGACAAGAGAGAAGGCTGTCATCTCCTAAGGTTCATTGCCTCATTGATGCAAATCTATCAGTGGGGGCTGAGATTCAGCTCTGTTTAGAAGTGTCACCTTGTGCATTGTCGTTTCAATTTCCGTGGGCTTTGGTGAGCAATGGGCTGCTCTCCTGTCTGCCCTTCTGGTGAGAGAGATGTATGACAGCGCTGTCTCGGCGTGTTGGTAATTTTGGGCTAATAAAATTTCCCTTTGGGCCATGGTTAACAATTAGACCAACGCTGTGGATCCATGCCCAGTACCAGAAAAGCACAAGAGCAATTTAAAGCTGGTTTTGCTGTCTGCTCCTCCTAGTGCTGGATGGGAAGATTGAAACCACACACAGGCAAACGTTTCCTGTCTTCCCACGGCTGCTGATAGCCAACTGCGATTGCTCACACTGTGTAGAGGCACAGCTACACTCCACCTGCCCATTCCTGTGAATCATTTGCAGAAGTCGGTGTCTACACAAGCTCAGAAAGCTTCTTTGGAGGCTGCCTGGCCCCAGTGGTTCACAGAGCTAAAGATGGGGGCAGCTCCAGGGTTCAGCTGCCGGGAATCTCAGTGGCCACACCTCTACTCACAAGCAATTGATGCTTAATCCCAAGGAACTTCTTCTACCATGTTTGTTTTCTCCATAGTAGGAGAAGACATATATGTGCCTGGATGGGGGAACTCAGATGTGTAGTCTGCAGGCCAAAAAGACATAAATGTCACTGTGCCTTTCACTGACCTGTAAAAGCAAGTGGTGCAGGCAGACAAGTTTCACAACAAAAATATAGAGGCTGGAAAGGTGGATGTAATAGAAGTGCTGACACAAGCTTAATTAAAGCACTGCAGAAAGGATAGCTTTATGAAAAATATAATGTGGGAATAGAACATTTCTATCATCTTCTGTTAGCTACTTACAAGTGGCTGCAGGACTGTTTCTATCTTCTTAACTGCAGGTCTTTTACTACTTTTAGCTTGCTGCCTGCTTCCATTTCCCTCTTACTTGAGATGCTTTGCAGAAATATGGGCAGCTCCGTAAAATCTGGGGCAACTCTGTGCTGGTAACTTTTACCTAAACCAATGGGAGGCTGAAGGTAATAATTCCAGGGCCTTAGAATGGGAAAATCTGGGTTCATCAACTCTTTGCTCTCACACTGTACTCCTCTTGGTTATCCTCCAGTCCATCCAATTGGGAAACGCGGAAGAATCAACTTAGAAGGGAGCCCTAGTTGAAAGGCTCCATGTAAATGAAAATTTAATTATTATGAAACCACCTCAAAGAGTACACCCTCATTTCACCTGTCCTATTTTGCCAGTACCTCAGCCTGAGAAAGCTGGCAGAATGAGGAGGACTTGTTGGGGGAATATGGCATTCAGGCTTAGGGCCCTGCTTAGTGCAAGGCAGCATGCACTCACGGTGAGCGTGCCAGCCAGACCTTCACACAACCTGAATCCAGTGCTGACCTTTCCTGTCATCCCTCCCTCCTTGCCAGCAAAGGCCGTGTGCTTTCAGCTTCTTAAAAACTGTTCCTGCTTCTGCCCACTGCCCCAGTACGTGGTGGGGAGAGTAGACAAGGAGAGGATGTGGCTGGCAGATTTGTAGTTTAGAAGGGTACAGGGAAGAGGGATGCCTTGATTTCCCTTGCATTGCCAACAAACCGAAAAACCCCAAGTTTAAGCCTCCTCAACTTTCAGGATTTAGCCACCATTTTCACTTTTTTTTTTTTTTTTTTTTTTGGAAGGAGGGCAAGCTACTTTTGCCCAGGCTTTCCCTTCTTTTAGCCTGGAGAAGAGGATCAGGGGTGACCTTATCACTCTCTAGAACTCCCTGAAAGGAGATTGTAGCCAGGTGGGGGTCAGCCTCTCCTCCCAGGCAACCAGTGACAAGACATCAGGACATAGTCTCAAGCTGTGCCACGTGAAGTTCAGGTTGGACATCAGGAGGTATTTCTTCACAGCAAAGGTGATACGAGGAATGGGCTGCCCAGGGAGGTGGTGGAGTCGCAATACCTGGAGGTGTTTAAGGAAAGAGTGGATGTGGCACTTAGTGTGGCACTAGCCATTGTCTAGTTGACAAGAGGTCTCTTCTAACCTGATTTATTCTGTGATTCTCCTCACTCAGCTCTCCCAGGCCCTCATTGCCTTAGGGAAGCCCTCAGAAGCATCATCAGCCTCTGCAGGGTGCAACGATTCTGCTGGGCTCAGGCTGCCAGGGACCTGAGCCCAGCAGGAGGGGCTGTCAGAAGGGCTGGAGGGAGCCCCGAGGGTGCTACCCTGCCCTGCCCTGTCCATCCGCATAGCACCCACACCGGCTCCCCAGCTGGGGACGTGCCGCATTCCCACCCCCGCCCATCCATCCATCCATCCATCCATCCATCCATCCATCCATCCATCCATCCATCCATCCATCCATCCATCCATCCATCCATCCATCCATCCATCCATCCTCTCTCCCTCCCCCCTGCCGAGGCCCCGCGCCGCGTTCCCACGGCCGCACCTCCCCTGTGGCGGGGGCGTGGCCCCGGCAGCGGCTGGCGGCGATTGGCTGGGGCGGTGGCGCCGGCGGCCAATGGGGGCGGGCCGGGGCCGCGCGTGGCGGTGCTG
>VWPU01007476.1:0-16362 GCA_013398955.1 Callaeas wilsoni
AGGGAATTGGGGATGGAGGGATTGGGGGTGAGGGACAGGTCTGAGCGGGATTGGGGTGGAAGGATTGGGAGTGAGGGGATTGGGGGTGAGGGACACAGGATGAGGGGGATCGGGGATGAGGGACGGGGGCGACGGGGCTGCGGAGACAGGTCTGAGGGGGATCAAGGCTGAGGGAACAAGGCGTGAGGGGAAGGAGGGTCAAGGGATTGGGCATAAGAGGATTGGCGATGAGGGACACGGATGGTGGGGGACAGGCTTGAGGGGACGCGGACTGTCAGTGATCGGCGCTGAGGGGCACCGGCTGCGGGCCCGGCACGGGGAGGCTCTTCCTCCCACGGAACTGACAGAGGGGAAGGGGGAAAAAAAAAAAAACAACCAAAAGTTTCGTTTGGTTTTGTTTTTTCGAACGTGCGAGGTGTGGGGACAGGAAGCGCGGGCGGCGGAGAGGCACA
The DNA here is from genome assembly GCA_013398955.1 of Callaeas wilsoni. Classification (NCBI taxonomy): domain Eukaryota; kingdom Metazoa; phylum Chordata; class Aves; order Passeriformes; family Callaeidae; genus Callaeas; species Callaeas wilsoni. Next base: position 453 of record VWPU01007476.1, read on the forward strand.
GCCCGGTCCCTGCGGGGCCCGCGGCGGAGGGAAGCGAGAAGGAGCCGGGGCGGGAGCGGGGCCGCCTCGCCGTGCTTCCAACGAACCGGCCCCGACGCCTTTGTTTCCAGGCGTGTGTTCCGAGAGAAACACGGCAGCACTGCCGAACGGGGGCAGGGAAAAGAGCGTGGATGAAAAAATAACATTCCCCCTTCACCGTTCGATTTTACGAGCTGGAAAACACAAGATGATATGTCAAAATTATGCTTTTAAAGGATAGAAAACTGCCTCAATGACACTTTTTTTTGGAACATTTTGTATGACTTATCAGTAAGCGCTGCCCTTTAGATAAAGCAAAGGAAGGCTCAAACCGTTCTTAATTGCCAAATAATTTCAATGAAATGAGCACAAGCAAGGGAACACGCTGGGCACCCCATAGCCCAAACACTTTACACGCTGATTTTTTTTGGCTCAGAAGTCAGCCGCTGCACAGACAGGTGTAGGATGCTGTGCTGATCCAGTCCTTGATTAAATCCGAGCGCCCAGTCCCACGAAGCCCATTGCTGAGGAGCTGCCTATTGTGAATGTGTCACTGCAGCAGCAGCCAGCTGGCACGTCAGCGTTTCCATTGCAAGCCTATTTTTAAAGGTCTGCAACTCAACCACGGAAGACAAATGTTTTGGAGTCTGTAGCGGGAATGTTTGTCCTTCAGAAAATAAGAATCAGGTGAGGAAATGGAGGACCAAAGTCACAGGCAGTTCATGTTGACAGAGAATTTATGCTTTAAATTTAGAATTGTTCAGGCTGGGTCACTTTATTTTTGTTGTGGTATGAGTGTGTGAACACAGAGCTTTTACAGCAATTAAGTGACAGGAGATGAAGGGACAACTTTGTGGGCTGTTGGTGCACACACAACGATATCCCAGTGCCTCTACTGGTGACGCTGGTGTGGATCCACAATGGGCCAAAATGGCCAAATCTTCTGTGAGATTGAATCTGTACACACCGGAGCAGTGCCATCAGGCAGATCTCAGCTTAAATACAAAGGAAATCAAGTGAGAAGTGATTTTCGAAAGTTCTTGGAGTGCTCAACAAGAAGTTGTATCTAAAACTCCTGTGGCAGATGCTGTTCTCCTGCTTCTGAGTCCTCCCATTGCTCCAAATAATACCAGGCTGCAAACAAGTGTTCTGCATCCCCAGGGATTTGAGAAGTTCAGAGGAAAGCAATAATTAAAGGAGTTAGGATTGTTATTTGTGTCAAAGGCTAGAAAAGAGAAATTATTATGTATGTAGATATAAGAAAAAGTAAATTCAGAATTTCTGTTACTCTAGGTCTCACAACCAAACAAGCAAAAAGTGTTCAATAAAAAGGCAACAATATGTCACAGGAATGCAGAAATTAACAAGATCCCTGTAAAATGCTCTTCTATACAGAAATAAACCATCAAAACTACATTAGCAACTCACTGACTTAGGAGGACCAGGGCCTCATGTCTCAGGTTTCAAATGAATATTTAGATATTATATGCCTGGATATTATATGCCCCTATTTCTAGAGCATCTAATCTGCCTGTAGGGGTATCAGATCTCGTTTGGTGCCCAGGCTTCAGCTGGGGGTATCACATCCCTGCTGTGCAATTTGCAGCTGAATATTTCTGACATTTCAGCACCTTCGTCTGTTCAGCAGATTCTGCCCATTCCACCCCTCAGCAGGTCCTCGTAGGAGCAGCATGAGAACCTCTGAGGGACTTTTGATTAGATGAAGGGTTCAAAATAATTAGTTTCTTAATATAGAGTCACTTCAAAATTAATTCTACGGCATGGTAAAGTTGCTGAGAATAGTATTTTATTGAGCCTAATAGGAAACAAGGAATAATAATAATAACAATAATAATATAGTAATAAATGGGATTTGCAGCTAAAATGCAGCTTGTTCAGTATCAGTAACATGAAATCCAAGCACTCAGTTATCCCTTTTATGCACCTGCAGCCACCTGACAGCATCGATACTTACTTTACTTATTCAATTTCCCTGAAAATCATCAATCACACACTTGAACACACGAACAACAGCTTATTTCTGAATTTAAAGAATTCCTGCACATTTCCTGCATGTCATTCCCGGCAGGACATTTCTCAGAGAGGCCCATTACAGACTGACATTCCCTCTCCAGTTTTCTGGTAATCTGTAGCTACCCTAAACAACATTATTTCAGAAGAATCCTGAAAACTTCGTGTTCATTCACCCAGCAAGTTTCCCAGGAAAGGAAAAATAAGAATATTTTCATGGGGCCAGTGTTTTTTGTTCCCCTCCTTCCCCCAGGTAGTGACACTGACCCCGAACCACAGCAAGGACAGCACAGCTGTGCCCTGGAAAGCCAAGGAGTGGGAATAGAGGAATATGTGGATAGTGCCTCATTTAGCAAGAGCTCAGAAAGAAAACTGCGAAAAGCAAAGTTTGAGGAAGCTGCCTCTGCTTGTTTCATTCTGCTTTTACAACGCTGGTAACGCCCTTGGAAGGGAACAGGTACAAATTTGGCTTCGGGGTGTGGGCTTCCAAGCAGGGGTTCAGAGATGCAGCGACGCAGGAGTTAGAGCAAGGAATGCACTACTCATCACACTTCCCATACCATTTATATATTCTAGTTCCATAAAGCAATTGAACAGTGCTTACACTTCTCCTAGGGTGATTGGTTAAAATCTCAGACACCCACTTAGAAATGTTTTTTCTCAATATAATGTACACGAGGTCAGAAGATACCAGATATGAATGCTATTTACAAAAACCCTATCTATAGTTTACATAGCTTACACAGCAAAGGAAAAGCTCTCACAGAATGAATGCAAGAAGAGAAAATTTCCCTGCTAACAGCATTTCAGCATCCACATCGGGGATTCAGTTCAAGGCAGGCTGGACCCTAGGACTGATTGTGAAGCTGGTTTGGGGGGATACAGTGAATTCCTCAGGGCGAGTTTATTCAAGTTCATCATCATTTCACCTTTAATCTGTTGTACAACACGATCTAAGCACATTTTCAGAGTTGGAGCAGCACAGGCCTTCCCTGTTGTGTGGATGAATGTCCATGGGTACAAAGCACGTCCTGTTCGTGCCACTCGCTCTCCTAGGAGGAGGAAAAACAACTGTCCTGATGCGACAAAAATGTGTCCTTGTATCCTTGAGTCCCTGCCAGAACTGTTCCAGAGGAGGGACTGCCTCTGGCAGAGCGTGGGGAGCTCTCACATGGGCTCCGTGGGACAGCTGTGGCCATTGAAATGTGGAAATCCCCTAGACACAGAGGAAATTGCTCAAGCCCTAAGGAAGTAAACACAGCAAGATTTTCACAATTTTAGACACTGGTATCCCAATACCAAACATCTGTGTACAGGTTAAGTTATGGAACAGCATCATGACAAAATCTTCAGCCAATGCTCTGTTAGTGTGAATAGGAAAGAGAAAAGTGAGAGCCCACATCGCAGCCCGTGTATTGTGACATTTACAACACGCAGCTAGAGCCAAGCTCACTGATGTGTATTCACAGGGATGCGGTATCAAACACAAACACTGCGGCATTGTTAAACATTTTGTTGCCCCACGCTGGGAAGGCAAGAGGAGCAGCTCACAGGAGGGAGCAGCCAGAATCCCTCTCACACTCTGTTGTGGTTGTGTCAGTGTACGAAGTGCGAGGGAAGAGGCCCGCGGTGAATCCCTGCCTCGGCTTCCTTCCGTTTCTCCAGCTCCTCTCCGTACGTTCGTAGCAAGGTTTTAAAAGCTCACTTAGGGATAAAAAAAGGAAGCCAATTGGAGATGATGCTCCCAGATCAACACCTTAAGAAAGATCTACTATTTCCTTCTCACCGTCAAAGCAAACATATTTTGGGGGATATTTTGGAACCACAGGACAGACTTAGCAGCAAATTTTGCCACATTTGTCCAAAATGAGCTCAAGAAATATCTCAGCCATATGGAAAATACAATGAATTTATCTCTGCTGATCACAGTGCTTTGACAGTAGGGGATGAAAACTGCAGATAGGCACAGTGAATGAAGATACTACTAGACTTTTTTATGCTTATATATACTTGTTTTTACTTAAAACCTTTTCATTTTACTTCATTTCGAAATGCATTTTGAAATCAAATGTCCTATAGTTTATATTTTCCCCCCAAATTGAGTGAATGTTACAAACCAGCCAGATGACACATCTCAGTTCTTCTCTGCCCTCAGAGGAAAATCTGAACTAAAGATGCAGTATCCTGTCTCCATGCTGGCCAGGAAAGCAGATGCCAGACAGAACCTACAAACAGGGTAAGCAATAGCTCAAAATACAGCTCCAGATTTGTGTTCAGGCTCAAGCAATTCGGGTTTCATGAACCGAGGGTGAGATCCTGCACGGAACAGTCTTGTTGGATATTTCTTCCATCAGTTTGCCCAAGTTCTCTGGAATATCGACATTTACAGTGATCATAACACCTCACAAATTCCATCCTTATCACCAAAGTACCTCCCTCTGAGCCTGCTGCTTATTTGATCTGGTGTTTCCTGGCTTTATACTGCAAGGGAGAGGGATTAACCCCCCTCTGCACGTTGTTTGGGGTCTTACACAGGTGCATATCCCACCTCCACCATCCCACCAGACACTGCTCCGTTCCCCAAGCTGGGAATTCCTGGGCTGGTCACTCACTCAGAGCTGAAGGGTGGGGAAATTCCTGTTTCTCTGCACACATTTTCACTACTGATTTGGAATAAACATAAAATAGTTGTCAATAATGTGCACAAATTACGAAGAGAAGTAATGAGCAGTCGTCAGCTCCCCAAGTCCTGTGGGAAATGACAAAGACTCAGAGTAAATCACGGGCCCAGCATGAGGGCACAGCAGGGATGGAGTAAGGAGGGGGCTGGCTTTAAATCCACGAGTGACACTGCAGAAATGGACACTCAGGCTTTGTGGGCACTTTTGGAGTCTGAGCTTTGGAAAGCCCAGCAGAGACCACAGAAATCCTGCAGCCTCCATGTAATGACTCAGTGAAGACCCCAAGGCCCAGCTTTGTCCAGCCTCCTCCTAAGGACTCATAAAACAGAATTTCTTTGGTAATTCGTCTCTTTCCAAAAGCTGCTGAAGAAAACATGACCAACTGTATTTCTCATAGAAACTCCCAAGGTTAGCTGAGCCAAGTGCAGTCAGAAAACGTAATTAAATACTGAAATAAGTCACTGCAGCAGTGTGCACACACCAACAGATGGCAAATCTACCACAAGCAATTGATCCTTTTTTTAAAAAACTGAATCTCACACACTTTTGTCTTTTTCCAGAACTTGCTTCATTATAGTTCTTCAAACCTGATTTATCCTTGAAGCTGAAACCAAGTCTGAAAAATCCAACTGGAATTCAGAGTGAATTTTGCCTCAGAGCGCATAATAAATCACCATGATGTTCCAATATGCAAATATATCAACAATGATGAATACTTAAGGGATTGATTGCATCCAAAATCATCGTGATCTCCATCTTCAGGGAAGTTTTTGTGACAGCAGAAGGTGTTACTTCTGCAATGAGAGAGAGCCAAAGATGTTGCCAGTTCCTAACTTTAGCTAGAAGCCCACATACCATGCCTCAAACCAGTATCCTAATCATCTCAGGTGAAAATTCTTCCCATTTGGGAAGATTATAATTAACTTCCTACTGAGCCATGCTTAGAAAAATGCCTCAACCTGGAAGATTAAATAGGAACTTAGTATCTGTCAGAAATAATTCAGCAGTAGCTGTTTGTGTCTTGCAGTATAAAGATACTGATTTAAAATTATATATTTAGAAGTTGTTTTCTCCTTATTGTGTAACAAAAGGACTTGACTGGATGAGTAATAGCTGCATTGCTGGAGCAGAGAGGAGGTCGTGAAAGCCACTTCAGGAATATCAGTTTGGGTCTCCAGGTAATTGCTGCAGCAGCAGTGAGTGCTGGAGGGACAGAGATGCGCATCCTTCCAGCCCACTGCTGCTCTGGGGCTCCTGGGGGTCACCCCAACTCCACTGCTCTTTCTTCTCCACTACCATCAAGGTTATTTTCAAGCCGTCTTGACTTTGCTCCTGTTCCAATTGGGGCACAACTTGACTCATCAGTTCTTTATTTGGAACACACATCACATTTCTGCACTTCATCAGTTCTGCTCCCAGGGAGGTCACTCGTTTGTGGCCATTCAATACTTCCTGCAAGTGCCCAGCTCTCAGTTTCACCTTTTCCCAGTGCCCTGAGCCTGGAGCCACCCTTCAGCCAAGGATGCTCTTTGAAGCCCTGTGACTTTGGGTTCTGCAGGACACAAGCTGAGCACATTCTGGAATTCGTTGCAGAATCAGTATCTGAAGCCCAGCTTCTTTTCCCATTAACTCTGGTGACAATATTCATAATAATTTCAATGGGAGCATGATAATTCTGTAAGTAATTGCTATAAGGAATTTAATTTAAACCTCATTTGACTGACATTTCTTGTTTGCAAGATATCTATTTTAGGAACAATGTCTTGCTAGTATATCTCTCTTCATCTTAGTCATGACTGATAACAGAATAATCATCTCAACCACTTTCCTTTTCTTTTCCTGCATAATGGCTTTACTGCATTTTTACATAGCAAACACACAAGAATAGAAACAATTAGACAAATAACAGTATTATATGGAGATGAGCAGGTAAGTGACTAGAACTTACTTGAAAATCTTTACTAGGCTGAGAAGCCTCTCGAGCCAAACACGGGGTTGTTGAAAAGACTAAGGAACGGTGCAAGTTGTCTCTAACTCATGTTTCTTGAAGCTGGGCTTACACAGGTTTATTAAATACAGGATATTAACATGCCAGAACTCCAACCTGCTCCTGATTTCACTGCCAGAAAGACATTGAGGGGCTGGAGCGTGCCCGGGGAAGGGAACGGACCTGGGACAGGGGCTGGAGCCCCAGGAGCGGCTGAGGGAGCTGGGAAAGGGGCTCAGCCTGGAGAAAAGGGGGATCAGGGGGAACTGCTGGCTCTGCACAACTCCCTGACAGGAGGGGGCAGCCGGGGGGGTCGGGCTCTGCTCCCAGGGAACAGGGACAGGAGGAGAGGGAACGGCCTCGGGCTGGGCCAGGGGAGGTTCAGGCTGGACATCAGGAGGAATTCCTTCATGGAAAGGGTGCTCAGGCCTTGGCAGGGGCTGCCCAGGGAGGTTTGGAGTCCCCATCCCTGGAGGTGTCCAAGGAAGGCCTGGCTCTGACACTCGGTGCTCTGGGCTGGTGACAAGGTGGGGATCATTCCTAGGTCGGACTCGATGATCCCAGAGGTCTTTCCCAGCCTCAGGAATTCTGGAATCCTGTGCTGCTCTGCAGGAGTTCGCTGCCCATCCTCCAACGCTATCCAATAGCGCAGCACCGCCAGCAAAGTCACCACTGTCCCAGTCACATTGCGCTTTCCCAGGACAAACCTGAGCCAGCAATTGCCAGGCAATGGATCTTTAACCAGTGCCTTTTCTACAGGGAAATGCCACAAAACACTTTGCAGTTCATTACCTTGTTCTTAATAACCAAGGCAGCCACGGGGCAGCCAAATGCTGAGTAAGGAAGGACAGGGCTCGCCACCACTCCCAGTTTTGTGCCTTATTTCCTCCTTTGCTGTAAATCTACCGGGACAAGCGATTATGAAGAGTCTTCAACAAGTCGACTTTGACACTGAAAGAGCTGCTTCTCCCGTCACTGAGGAGCTGTCACAGGCATCGATGGAGCCGTGGCAGAACAGCTGAAAGCGGTAAAAAATTGACAGACGAGCAGACTTTCAGTGATAAGGAAAAAATCCAGTCCACGCCATGTGAGAGGCAGATTCTCACCGCCCTTAATGGGAGGGTTTTTAGTAAATGTTGTGAATTGGCTTCCGTGAGAAACACGAGCACTCAGTGCAGGAAACATCTCACAGGATGAGGTCAGACTCGTGAAGAATGGCTCTTAGCCGCAGAGCAGCCCAGCAGCACAGCCACCGGATGAGCAATAAATCACCTGCAAACAGCAAGAATAATTCTCGTGGGATACCTCAACCTCCCTAACGAAGCTACAAAACCTCAGCTCCAGCCTAGTTTCAGTTTACATTTCACCAGTTTGTGGTGTTTTGAGGCAAGTTTAAAATATTTTATTCTAAGCATCAATATTTATCTCATAAAAGGAGGAGGAACAGCCCTTGATATTTCTTTCTGCAACAAACACAGTGTGGGACCACCTCTGGAAGGCCAGCAAAAAGCACCAGGGCAGGACTCTTCAAAAGAGGAGGATCTGCTTTTTTAATACAAAAAATTAATAAGCCTCGCTTTTAAAATCTGCTAACATTAATCTCGAGGAAAAAAGAAATAATGCAGGGTTTGTGTGGGAAGGAAGCAGATTTAAATCTCAAATGAATGACGTACCTTGTAATTACAGGAACCATTGAAAGAGATAGTCAGAATTAAAATACTTCCAATATTCACAGCGAAATATTAATTTGAAAATTTTCAAGGATGGATAAATGCATATAAACAGAGGCAGATGATCAAGGGCTGAAGCTCAAATTAACTCAAAGAAAGAAGTCAGCCTTGTTAAATGATATCTAAAATTGTCCCTGAGCTCGGCAGTGAGGGCTTGAGGCAGCGTGTGGCTGGGCGAGCAGCAACTTGGATTTACTGCGAAATTGTGCCTCTGTGAGCGCCACAACTGCCTTCCAACAGTGCCTTTTGGAAGCACATGAACTCTGAGAACGCTTCAAAATTTAAATTAAAACACCCTTCCAAATTTTCAATCACCAAACAATGGGTGATTAAGCACAATCATTAAGCTTGCAGCAACAGAAGTAATGTATTTATTCCGTTATGACAAAGTCCTCATTGCTTTATGCATTTTAATAAGACAGTTATAAAGTATTTTATGTTGCACCTAGCTATTAATATTGGTTATTTAGTGCTCTAGGTGGAAGATGTTTTCACTCAGAGATGATTCCATCTGTATTAACGGCTACAAATAAAATGATGAACACATTTAATATCAATTAATGGCATTTTTTTTGACCCAGTGGATTCAATTAATGGCATTTTTTTGCACTCAATGGACTCAATTAATGGCAATTTTTTGAGTGAGGGAGATGATTACCTGAGCAGAGAACCAGCGGGAGACCCCCAGACCCCTCAGATAAGATTTTAATGGGATAAACACATGGTATCAATTTTCTGTTCAGACATTTTGCCATAAATATTTTCTCCACAAAGGATTTTTCCTCCATAAAATGCCACACTGATTGCTCAGCATTTCCCTCTGACTCGCCTTGTGTCACTCTGATGGATCTGCTGAACCCACTGAGAGCTGCAGAAAGCTCAGGGGAGCCCAAAATTGTCATTCCCTGTTTGTCTGCTTGTTTGTTTAGCTCCAAGCCCGCGGATCTGGCTTCCTCCAAATTCGCTTGGAGACTCTGGGAGTGCTTTTTCAGAGCTGTTGGCTTGTCACAGTGACACCTCTGTTTCACTGTGCTCCATGGAGCTGGCAACCAGGGGGAGCTCCCCTGTTTCCCTGTGCTCCATGGCGCTGGAAACCAGGGAGCGCTCCCCTGTTTCACTCTGCTCCATGGCGCTGGAAACCAGGGAGCGCTCCCCTGTTTCACTCTGCTCCATGGCGCTGGAAACCAGGGAGCGCTCCCCTGTTTCACTCTGCTCCATGGCGCTGGAAACCAGGGAGCGCTCCCCTGTTTCACTCTGCTCCATGGCGCTGGAAACCAGGGAGCGCTCCCCTGTTTCACTCTGCTCCATGGCGCTGGAAACCAGGGAGCGCTCCCCTGTTTCACTCTGCTCCATGGCGCTGGAAACCAGGGAGCGCTCCCCTGTTTCACTCTGCTCCATGGCGCTGGAAACCAGGGAGCGCTCCCCTGTTTCACTCTGCTCCATGGCGCTGGAAACCAGGGAGCGCTCCCCTGTTTCACTCTGCTCCATGGCGCTGGAAACCAGGGAGCGCTCCCCTGTTTCACTCTGCTCCATGGCGCTGGAAACCAGGGAGCGCTCCCCTGTTTCACTCTGCTCCATGGCGCTGGAAACCAGGGAGCGCTCCCCTGTTTCACTCTGCTCCATGGCGCTGGAAACCAGGGAGCGCTCCCCTGTTTCACTCTGCTCCATGGCGCTGGAAACCAGGGAGAGCTCCCCTGCAGACACCTTGGCTGCTGCTCCCATTCCTAGCACGGCCACGGAACGGGTGAGGAATCCACACAGGCTGGGGGCTCATTGGGAAAAGCACCTGCCAAAAAACTGTGATGGCACTGCAGCTCAACAGGGCTGAAATATTCCAGAGGAATGGAGCAACTCTGCTCTCAGGGAAGGCTGGGAGAATTGTGAATGTTCAGCCTGGAGAAGAGACCTCACTGTGGCCTTCCAGTGCCTGAAGGGAGCCCACAGGGAAGATGCAGAGAGACTGTTTCCAAGGGCTCAGAGTGACAGGACAGAGGGGAATGGCCTAAAACTGCCAGAGAGTAGGGTTAGATGGGATATTAGCAAAATCTTCTTCCCTCTGAGGGTAGGGAGGCCCCGGCACACGGTGCCCAGAGAAGCTGTGGCTGCCCCATCCCTGGAAGTGTCCAAAGCCAGGTTGGATGGGGCTTGGAGCAGCCTGGAATCGTGGAAGGTGTCCCTGCCCATGGCAGGGGGTGGAAGGGGATGAGCTTTAAAGTTCCTTCCAACCCAAACCATTCTGTGTCCTCTTGACACCTCCCAAGGACCTGATTCCCTCCTCCCTCAAGATGTTTTTGAGCTGGAAATCATGGTCTGAACTTTTACAGGTGTCCTTAACCCCTCAAGGACCAGCAGGCTGACCAGCCGTAAACACATTTCTAAGCCTCAATAGTTACACTGTAAATGACAAAGCAGTTCAAGGGGTCACCCAAAAAAGTATAAATTAAAGTTATCAAAGGTCAGATCTTGGCTGGAGAAAGCTGGAATGACTCAATTTATCCAGAGCATGAGTGGGATCTGTTCCAGCTCTCACACCTTGAACGAAGAAATGCTTCCAGCAAAAATACTCATTGTGAAATCTTTGGGATATATAAAAAAAAAAGTAACTCAACATTATTAGTAGATAAGAGTAAAAACAGCTTATAAAACCTTTCAAGCAGGGGATTTTCTAACGGATTGTATTTTAATTTTTGCTTATTAACTACACTGCTTTTAATAAAAATCATTATTTTGTGTGTGGATTTTCCTTTCCTTGCACGTATTCTAGTCCTAAAACATTCCAGTGAAAAGTCCACAATATGAAGCTCATAGTGAGGCTTGAAGCAAACAAAAAAGGGCTGGGTTTTATTTTTTTCCTTATTGAGCCAAAAATCACCCGTCATCCCAGCCCACAGCTACTCCCACGGGCAGCGCCGTCAGCGCTCTCACATCCCGCCCCGCGCCGCTTCCCGGGAGCTGCTCCCGCTGAAGCCGCGCCAGGCCCCGCTGGAGCGGCCCGCGGTGACCCCGGGTGACACCTCCTCTTCGGGTGACTGCTCTGAGCCTTCCGAAGGGTCAGCCAGGGCCAGCCCTGACACCCTGCCAGGCTGCTGTGTCCTGCTCCCATTCCTGCTGCTCGTCCTCTCCCCCCCGGGACCTGGGTGTCCCTGGCTGGCACGCGGTGTATTCCCAATCCTTCTTCTTTTAGCAGTTTCCCTCTCTCCATTGTGGACGGACACTTTGTGTCTCGGTTTAACTTCTGCTGCCTGCAGTTCCAAGCTGGATTGGTCCTGTTCCCTTCCTGCTGTGGCCTCCTGGGGCTGCACACCCCCAAGGGATGGATGAAAGGAAGATTTCACAGAATCCTTTAGGCTGGAAAAGACCTCTGAGCTCATCAAGTCCAGCCTTGGGCTGATATGCGATCCTGGATCTTGGATCCTCACTTTAAGTCCAAATCATGATGGTGGTAAAGCTGGGAGGCCACAAATCCAAGCCTTTGTTTTATCTCCATTCTTAGTGTATTTTACAGCTTGTTTTGGCCTCAAAACAAGGACAGCTCTGCATTGTCCAAGCTGGGCTCATGCCAGGCCTCAGGATTTGGGTGAATGTTCGCAGGAGTTTGGGAGCTCTTCCTCTCCAGGCGCTCCCTGTCATTGCTGTTCAGAGCTGCAGCTGCAGGGCCAGCCCACGATGGGGTGACCTGTGTGTCCCTGTCCCCATCCACCTCCCAGGCTCTCCCCGCCTCTCCTGCCTGCTTCACAGCTGTCCCCTCTTCTTCTACGTACACGAGTTTTCTTTCCATGTATTGAATCCTCGAGCTCACAAGATGTGTGTGCAGCTCCAGGTCTCATAATACTCAACCAATGTAACCAATATTTCCACTTGTGTTTGTTTTTTTTTTCCTGTTGGAAACCCAGAAGGAGATCACAGCAGTTTCCTCGCTTTCCTTTGGAAATTTCCTTTATCCAGGAAGCCAGCGTTCACCGCTGGAAGGGAGTGATCCCTGTGTGAGCCATGGCAGTGGTGTGGAGGTGGGGAGGTGATGGTGACGAATGACAGGAACAGCAAACAAAATGTACCTCACCTGGCTGGACCAGTCCCTGCCCAGGGTGGGAAGTCTGGAATCACTGTCGTGAAGGGAAATCTGAAATCAGTCTCTAATTACTGCTCATGGCCTGGCTGTTAATTGGAGCTGCACTGAACCCCAGCGTGGTGGAGCCAACAGAACCCCTGATGCATTGACCCATGGTGAGATATTGATTTTGGGGTGACTCAGAGGGTCCCACTGCCCCAGCCCCCTCAGAGCTGCAGCCACACACACTTCCCTGCCCAGCCACCCATGGCCCGTTCCCAGAGCCCATCTGAGCCTGGCTAAAAATACACACCCGGATCATCCATCGACATTTAAATATAATACACTGCCAGAGTGAGGGGTTTGAAATATCTGAAGGATGTGGTATCTTGGAAACCGCTTGCCTCGAGTTGCCCAAATCAATTACAGAGTGAATCAACACATGGCTCTGGCGTGGGAGCAGCGAGCAGCCGGCACTGCCACCCCGGCACTGCCACCCGTCCCTGTCCCCGTCCCTGTCCCCGGGCTGGGAGCACGGCAGGGGACGGCTCCGGGAGCCCCAGCTGCTCCTGCTCCCCCGGGACAGGACAGAGCAGGCCATGGGGCAGGGAGGGCACTGAATGGTTTAATATCTCAGCTTCTTCAGCTGAATTAAAGGGGGGACAAACCAACTGAAAATAATCTGCAAAGGTGATAGGGAGTCTTTATCTGGGAGTATTTGCACAAATTAAGGGTGTTTTACTGCTAATTGCTGGACAAGGATTATTTTGTCAATATTCCCTACCTGTCATTCAGGCCATCAGCAACACTTACTCTGAAAGTCGTGAGTCCTGGTTCTTGCTGAGGACACAGACCGTGGCAGCGTCGAGCCAGCTCACAGCCCCCGACAGCAGCAGGAAATGGCATTTTCAGCCACACACTCGGAGTTTCGTATGAAAAAATTAGATAAATTAATATTTTAAAGAACAGGAACTCAGAAAATCATGTATTTCTGAAGTGTGATTGTAGAACATGGAAAAAAGTGTCCATCCTCTTCCCACGGCCCTGAGCTCAGTGCTTAGGTAAAAGGCACATTCCAGAGGGATTCTTCCCAAAAAGGGCTAAACCAGGGAGCCTGTGCCAGCGTTGCTGGGCTGGGGTCAAACCCTGCTGCTTGGCTGTGCAGGTGTCTGATGAAGAGCCCGGGACCTGATCCCCACACAGGAGCTGAACACCTTCAGCCGTTTCATTCCTCCCTCATCAGCTTTGATTCCTTGGCCAGGCTCTGGAAAAAGCCTGAAATGTTAAATAATGGTCCAAAAATGGGATGATGTAGCCGGGAGAGTGTGGGTTGCTGAGAGAAGAGAAGGCTGAGCTAAATATTTGGCAGAATTAAGCAAACCAGGAAAGACATGTGGGCATAAAGAAATAATTCAATATTCAATTTCTGGCAGAATTCATGAGATCTGTTTATAGTTCGGATCACAGTGAGCCATTTATTACTATTATGGGAATGAAGGTCTGGGGGGGGGGGGTGGTTGCAATGGGTTTGCAACTGTTACAGAGGGAAATGATTAACAGAACACGAAATTCACGTTAATCTGCCCATGGTCTTTGCCCTGATGGTGTGGCTATTCCCAGGTGCCGTTCCAAGGACTTGGCTTTCCCAAAATGGGCTCTCCCAGTGTTGTTGCTTCTCTCCTGCTCTGTCCATCCGTGAAGGGGTGGGACCTGCTGGGTGACTCCTTCAAATTCACTTCCAATTCCCCTGAATTTTGGCTGAGCCCAAAACATTCAGAAGAAAGCACATTTAACAGAAAAGAGGCAGAGACTGCCAGGGAAGGTTGAGGCTGGTGAGAATTTTTTCTTCAAAAAAAGTCAGATAATATTTTTCTACTGAAAAAATTCTACAAAGCCCAAGATTATTCCAGATTTCCAGCAAGAAACAACCAGAAAGCAAGATCAAATAGTAGGTAAAGTCTGGAAATTTTCACATTTCCTGCCCTTTCCTCCCCCTTCCTTCCCCACTAAAATAACAACTGCAAGTAAATAACTAGAAAACCCCTTTTTTCCTGTTTCTTTCTCCTCCCATGGCCGTTTCTATCACTCCTTGCCACCCCAGCTGTCCCCGCTGGTCACACATCACCTCATCCTGTGGAGCAGCTTTGGTGCCCCCAGACCTCAATCCACGTGGGGAAACTAAACTGGAATATTCTCCTGGTTTATAGCTGCACTTCAGTCTGATCTCAGTCTCCTCTTTACTAAATGCCAGACTTACTTTAATATTTGGTTTTTCATTGAGACAAAAATAGTCGCTCGTTCTGAAATACGAAGCATGGGGACAGTTCAAGGCATTTTTCCCCAGTTCCTGGGTTTTTTGCCACCAGGTGGCAATGGAGCTGCAGCACCACCCGGCTCGGGGTGGGCTTTTCCCAAAACACCCGAGTTCAGGGTCCCAGGAACATTTGTTAATAAATCTTTGAATTCTCTCCATCCCTATTCTCCGTGGTTTTACCCTCCCTCTCTGCAGCCGCAATTCCAAAGCCAGACGGGGGCTGAGCTCGGAGTTTGGGTGACTTTAGAGCGCTGAGAGTTTAATGAATCAGAATTATGCAAATCTGCAGTGCAGGAGAGGAGCCAGGTGAGCGTGTGCCCTTAGGATCCGCAGGACGCGGCCACACCGCCACCTCCAGCCTCGGCCACCACGGGCAGCGGGGAGCTGCGGGATCCGGCTGCCCCTGCCCTGTGTCCCTGCCCCTGCAGCTGTGTCCCTGCCCTGTGTCCCTGCCAGCCTCTCCTGTGTCCCTGCCCCCGGATCCTGTGTCCCTGCCCTGTGTCCCTGCCCTGTGTCCCTGCCCCCGGATCCTGTGTCCCTGCCCCTGGATCCTGTGTCCCTGCCAGCCTCTCCTGTGTCCCTGCCCTGTGTCCCTGCCCTGTGTCCCTGCCAGTCTCTCCCGTGTCCCTGCCAGCCTCTCCTGTGNATGTCTCTGCCAGTCTCTCCTGTGTCCCTGCCCGTCGCTCCTTTGTCCCTGCTCCTGCCTCCTGTGTCCCTGCCCCTGGATCCTGTGTCCCTGATTAAGAAAGCAATGTAATGATCAGCCTCTCCTGTGTCCCTGCCCGTCTCTCCTATGTCTCTGCCCGTCGCTCCTTTGTCCCTGCTCCTGCCTCCTGTGTCCCTGCCCCTGGATCCCGTGTCCCTGTCCCTCTCTCCCGTGTCCCTGCCCCTCTCCTGTATCCCTGCCCCTCTCTCCCGTGTCCCTGTCTCTCTCTCTCCTGTGTCCCTGCCCCTCTCTCCCGTGTCCCTGTCTCTCTCTCTCCTGTGTCCCTGCCCCTCGCTCCCGTGTCCCTGTCCCTCTCTCCTGTGTCCCTGTCCCTCTCTCCCGTGTCCCTGCCCCTCTCTCCCGTGTCCCTGCCCCTCTCTCCCGTGTCCCTGCCC